>BGNK01001688.1:72081-133577 GCA_003297005.1 Symbiodinium sp. clade A Y106 | reverse complement strand
GGATCTTGGATCCGGGCCCGGATTGAAATTCAATCCTTGAATCCAGTTTCAATCCGGGTCACAGTACCGCCAAGTTTCACGGACCTTGTGTACGTGTCTGTGTGTGTATGTGTGTGTGTTTGCTAAATGTTGGGGTATTCACGCGGGAAGACAGACATACAGACGACATGAAGAACAAACAGGCAGGGATTGCACACGAAGAGCTCAAAACAGACAGAAAAGCGTGGNGGTATTCACGCGGGAAGACAGACATACAGACGACATGAAGAACAAACAGGCAGGGATTGCACACGAAGAGCTCAAAACAGACAGAAAAGCGTGGATCTTTGGGGGGGGGAGTACCATATCGATATATATATATATACACATATATATATATACATATATTGTTCCCTAAAGAGGTTTGTCTTTGGGCCACAAGTGAACCCTGAACCCAAAAACGGTTTGTTCCCGGAAGGTCATATGGCTGCTGGGCGTTCGGGGTTTAGGGCTTAGGTCGCCAAGGATATGACTTAGATTTTGACATAGCACTTATGGGCAAGAAACATAGCACGGACATCTCCGCTTCCTGTTCTCAGGCCACCCGGACTTTAGTCTCCTTTACCTTGCCCCCTTCATGGCCTGACATGCATGCGAAGTTGAAGGGGTCCCTTTTTGGGTCCTTAATATAATACGGCACCTATTATTTAGGGTACCCAAAAAGGGACGAGCCGGTAGGATTGTCGTGGAGCTGTTGTTTATGACAATGATAGCCTACGACAACAGGTGCTTTAAGATCTCTGCCTATGAAGCAAGGACGCTGTAGAATGTAGAAAAGCTCCACTGAACCCCTCCAATCGACAATATTTCCAACCTCAAACACTAAACCTCAACGCTGAACCACAACCAATGCCTGAATCCTACATCCGACACCGACAAATGGAAAACCGAAGAACTAAACCTTCAAGCCGAAATCCGAAGCCCTGAACCCTCGACACCAAAGCAAAACCCGAAGCCATGAACCGAGAAATCAAAAGCCCTGACCCCCCCCCGAAATCCGAAGCCCCGAACCCCCAAAATCTGAAGAACCAAACCCCACCCCAATCCGAAACCCCAAACCCCCCAATCCGAAACCTCAAACCCCCTAAATCCGAAACCTTAAACCCCCCTACATCCGAAACCCCACATCCGAAACCCTAAACCCCAAAAAAATCCGAAAGACTGGACTTTACATTGACATCCCAAGCTTTGTCGCGCCTGGCGCCTTACCAGGGCATTTATCCGCTGGAAGACCTGGGCTTGCTCAGGGGTTTAGGGGTTTAGAGGTAAAAAAAAACTTGAGGGTTTTTATAGGGTTAGAGGTGTTTAGGCTTTTAGGGTTTTGAGGTATAGGGGTTTGGGGTAGAGGGCTTGCGGGCTTTGCGATACTAAGCTTGGGGGTTTAGGGGTGCGGGGCTTTAAGGGTTTGGGGCAAAAGGGCTTGACGGGTTTGGGGGTTTAGGGTATAGGGGCTTGGGGATTTAGGGTTTAGGGGTTTAGGGGTGTAGGGCTTGAGAGGTTTAGAGGGTTTTACGGTTTAGGCGTAGGGTTTTGGGCTCAGGGGATTTGATGTTCAACGCACGGCTGTAAAGTTCACAGTGTAGATCTCGTGATTGATAGCCGCCAACTTGTTGGATTCTGCCTTAAATAACATTGAAGTTTCAGGAATAAGGGCATAAGTTTTGGGGTTGTGGATTTGAGGCTTGACGCAAAGAGCTTGAGAATTCAGAAGCAATGTTTGCGGTGCCTGGGCTGGCCAGGGCGTGCTGTAGGAGTTCAGAAACCCTAAACCCTAAACCCTAAACCCCTAAACCCCTAAACCCTACTGAAGTGGGAGGTTGAGGTTCTTGTGCTCACTGGCCCCAAACCCAAGGGAATAAAAGTTGAAACTTTCAGAATCGACTACCTTATAAGAACCCCCCAAAGTGAAAAGTTGAGCTTACAGATTACAGCCAATAAGTGTGTATTCCGCTAAACCCTAAACCCTAAACCCTGTTGACAAGACTCCAAAGCCGACATCCCCCCCGCCCCCGCACCAAAACCTCCGTCTTGGGGGTCTCAAAAAAGACGAAGCCCTGCCCTGCTTGACCTATAGCTTGGGGGGCCTTAGTAGTTGCAACGGGGGTTTGGGGTATTATTCATGTTAAATATAAGTATAAATAAATATAAATATATATATATATATGTGTATATATATATATACAGCTCTATGATTCTATTCAGGCTCCTTTATCACGGCTCGGGCTTTAGGCTTTACAGGGTTGGGGTTCAAAGTTCGGGGAATCGCACAGGTACGAGTGAAGCAGGACGATGGCATGCAGCAACACTTCAAAATTCTTGGCAGCCTTAGCAGTGTGGTTGCCATGGCATCCGCACCACGCACGTGTTATGAAACCCGAAGTCCATGATAGAAAAACCCGGAACCCTAAACCCCATCAACCTGTACACACACTCCTGGCCCTTGCACCCAGGGTTGAAGCGCACCCCAGGGGGCATTTGTAGACATCGAACGGCGCCTCGGGTGTTGTATAGTAACCTGCCGCACGCTTCAGGCAACAAGCCAGCCAGCCTGTCTGGACCCCTCATTGAAATAGAGTGTTCGGGCATATGCTACTGTACATATACCAGGGAATATGTGGGAACAGTATTACTCCCTAAATCCTGAAGCCCGCAATCATGAGCCCCTAAACCCTAATCATAAAATCCTATGAACTGCCCAATCCCTGGACCCTAAACCTGTGCCCCCTAGATCGAAGCCCCCGAAGCTTGGGGGAGATCAGGATTCTGCTTTTAAGATCCAGGGCTTGGGGCTCCGTTAGCCCCATGACGTCCCGTGTTTCTGTCCCTCTTCCACTCTTGGAGCCTTTGAAACTTCGCCACAATCAACCCTAAATACTAAACCCATAACCCTAAACCCCTAAACCCTCAAACCCTAAAACCCCTAACCCCTACACCCTTAAACCCCCAAAACCCTTCACCCTTTCGAGTCCCTCGCGGAAGATCTCCCGCCTGGAAGGAGCTCGGGCTGCTTGCCTTCGTCACCTTGGACTTCAGGTTTCGACACTCGAAGGTGCAATGTTAAAGGGTACTACAAGGGTACTATAAGCGTACTATGGGGGGTTTGATATGTACCTGCCTTTTTTGGGGGGTTTTCGGACTCTAATGTAGGAACCTGAATAAGAAAAATCTTAAAACCTAATGTAGGAACCTGTGGAGGGAAAAAAATGTAGGAACCTGAATAGGAAGGAAACCTTGGACCTATTTTGGGGGGGTTCCTTATATGAATCCTACTATTTTGGGGTGATAGGCCCAGGGTTTCTTAATCAGGTTCCTACATTAAGGCGTAATGTACCTGCCTTGACAATTAGAATAGCGCTTTTTGGTGGTATATTATACTACAAAAATCAGGGGGCTCTAAGGGAATGCTATTCCCAGTTATTCCGACCCCCACAGTAGCGTTTAGGGTGGAAGTTCTGGGGGATATTGAAATGGCTAGGCCTGCAACGTCCCCTAGCATCCTGTCATCTATTAGTTGAGCAGGCTTTGCGGCTTGTGCTTTGGACTTTAGGCTTTTAGGGTACAGGCTATCAGGGTTTAGTTTGTTGGAGTTTGTTATAGGGGCCTTAATAATTCGAATGAGCTAATTACAAGACAGAACCGCCAAAATAGTATTGGTAAGTATTCAGGCCCCTATATTAGGTGTTGTAGGGGTTTGGGAAATGCCAGCAAGTGGCACACAAGTCCTTCTTGGCAGGTGACGCAGGTGCCGAGCTCGAATCTGGTGGTGTCCTGGGGACATGGTTTAGAGGTTCGAGTGCAGTGTAATATAGGGCCTTAATAACTAGAATAGGGTTTGGGGGTATATTATACCATAATTATTTAGGCTCCGGTATTAGGGTTGAGGTACAGGGTCATGCTATGTCAAACGGGGCTTCATCACGATTTCGCGGGCCTGCAGAGACTGTCGAAGTTGAGAGGATTCCGAAGATTGGCATAGGCTGCTTAGCTCTTGCAATCTTGGGGTCCCAGGTTCGAGTGTGTCTTTCTTGACAATCAGCTTCAGGGTTCAGCGTTTAGGGTTTAGGGATTCAGTCAGTCTTCGATTTGGGGAGTTCTGGATCCTGTAGACCCTAAACAAGGTGCGAACCGTCGTGTGGAGAAGGGGCACTGGCTACACCCAGATGCCTTGAACACGGGCTGCTCCACTACTAAGTAAACGACCAGCAGGCCCGGATGCTGCCAAGAAGCCAAGCAGCGGATGCCTTCCAACGGCGAACAAGGTCAGACCCCAAAAGCAAGGTGCGTATGGGGATTAGGGTCCAGGTTTCGGTTGCGCCAGCTCTAGAACCTAAAACAAACTTCAAAAATATTCCAGGATCGAATCAGGGCTCTCCAGTGTCTCTGGCTATTCTTACCCCTAAACCGAAAACCGAAGATCGGACGAAAGCACACGGCAAGGGATTCAGCCAGGACTTGAACCAGGGACTTAACATACCAACCCTGAGCCCGAAGCCCTCGATCCTGCTCATAAGTGGGTTTAGGGTTTAGGGTTTAGGGTTTAGCTTCAGACTTACCTGGCGGATCTAAGAAATGGCAACCGACCTTTGTAACATTGCGGTCTAGCTCCATGAGTAGCAAACTTCTACTCCTGTTTGCGAAGATTGCTCTGGTCGACGTCATGGTGATAATTGCGGTATGATACCCTAAACCCCAAAACCCCAAACCCTAAACCCCTGATAAATGGCAGCTTTACTGCAATTCCAAGGCGCATTGGCCCTCCCAGAGGTCGCCGTTGCAGGTGCACGCCTGCGCTCTCAGAGGCTACATCACTAGTATGATTGTGATTATGACTATAATAACTACTATGATTCTGATTAAGATTATTTTAATGGTTATTTGTGTTATTATCATGAAAAGCGGTCTTGTCGCTGCCGTCATTATTTTGATATGCATAACTGTCATCATGAATACTATGGCTGTTACACGACTATTACAACTGTTGTCGCGGGTATTATGCCTGTGGTCATCCTTGATATCAAAATGCTTCGGTGCTCAGAGACTTCTAAAGGACGGAAGCGACTTTAGGGTTGTAGACCGCCTGCCGTCTGGCGGCTTCAAGCTGGTACCAGTAGGGCATCAGAATCTGGGAATCTTGGAGAGTTTCCGGGTCAGTCTTTTTTTGACTTCTGAACCCCTCCAAAAAGTTAGACTTTTAAGCCCCCTTATTATGGTTCATATAGAAACCCAAAAAGTTAAAGTCCTAAGAGCCAACCTGACTTCCTTCCCAGAGCGGTTGGCTCCAGTGTCTCTCGGGAGCTTTCGGGGGTTTGGGTTTCAGGGTTTAGGGGGCCGACAGGGTTTGTTTTGGGGGCGCCCTTCGGGTCTCCGGGCGTGGGGCTTCTAGGGTTTAGGGCGTGGGCTCACATAAGTTCAAGTGCATCGCGTCTTTGCAGGATTTTCCAGACTTTGGCTCCAGGTATACTCGGATGACTGATAAATGCCAAGTTGGAGGCCAGCTTACGGCATGTAAGTGGGTTGCTCTGGTCTTAAGATCATCAGGTGATGGATTTCAAGAAGCCTAATTTTTCGACAAGGGAAACAAGCAGGGTTTAAGTTGTTGAGGTCCCCGGTCCCGGGTTTAGGTCCAAAGCCGACAGCAAAGAACCCCCTCCTGATCAGAAACACCACAATGCAGTTCTTGAAAACCCCTGAATACCAACACTTCGCCGACCCCAGGCCTGTGCATCCAACGCTCCCTGCAGAAGAAGTAGGCTTTTGAGCTTGAAGTCTCACGGCTCGGGTGGGAGACTCTCTCAGGATACTTGGAGGGGCTTTGACAACTAGAACCGGTTTTTTTGCGAAATCTTGTAGTATACTTGCTAGGTTCCCCAGTGTCCCCTGAATTATAAGGGTACCCTTTTTTCCACTATTCGGTTTTAATAAAGCAACCCCAGAACAATAAGGGCAAAAGGGTACCACTGGGGAACCTAGCTTGTATGAGGGAAGAAACGGGTATAACGTAGCTACTTACCCAGGCTTCTGTATTACGCGGGTTTTTGTAGGGTTTCAGTTGAGCAAGTTGGACTTCGGGCCTTTGCTCCTTGCCGGCTTGTCTTTGTTAGGACGCAAGATTCCCAGAGAGCCCAATACCCCTTAATTAAGCAATATACCTTAAATTATAGGGGGCTTCATATTATGATTTCAGCTATATTCCTTAATTAAGGGGTATTGGGCTCTCTGGGTTTGGGTGTTTGAATGTGCGCAATCTGCAGTCCTCTCTGCAGCTACTTGTAGAGCGCCAGACCCCGAAGTCGCCTTCCTCAAAGCCGGCGACGCGCGAAAACCAACGATTCAGAAAAAAAAAAAGTGCACACTCGACCTTCCACTGGGAAGAATTCCAAACTCATACAACCCCTAATGACCAAATCCCACTAAACCCTAACCCGTGAACCCTAAACCCCTAAACCCTAAACCTTGAATCCCCAAACCCTAAGGTTCGTCCTTTGGTTCTTCCGACCCCGATATTTAGTACAGGGGCCATAAGAATTGGAATAGGTCTTTGGGGTATATGATACTAAAAATGAGAAAAGGGACTCCGACAGCATAATATTCCTAACTACCCCTCGCGTAGGTCGGCTAGATGCTGCGGCGAAAGGACTTCGGGACAGGGCCCCGGCACACTTTGCACTGAACCAAGAACCGCCGAAACTCCTGAACCCTACCGGCTTCGGGTTTAGGGCTTAGGGTGTTGCAGGCCCAAAGGAATCATCGCAACTCCACATCTCCACCGCCGAAGCCTCCACTCCAAATCCAACCCTAGACCCCTAACCATATTGAACTCCAACCATGAGCCCGAAACCCTAAGCCCTGAACCCTAAACCACATCGTACCCTCAACTCTGGGCCCTGAGACTTGGCCTGGTAATTGGTGGTGCGGCCGGCCGGGCAGTCACGACACTCTGTCAGTCCAGACTCGTCAGAGTACGTACCTGGCTGCGGCTGCACAGGTGGAACAAGGGACTTTGCAGAGTTTCTATAGAGGTTGTAGTTATAGCCTTTCGAAGGAACCTTCAAAAAAACCTGGATGTTGGAGGTGTTGATTAGGTTGTACAGTGTGGGGCTTGCTTGGAGGCTCGAGTATGCGACCACAGTTACAAGGATAGAATCTGATACCCCGATTTAAGGTTGTTCGAACCGTTCCAGGTGCTTAAGCTTACTAACATCCCAGACCTAACACACAAACCAACAAAGGTGAAACCCAAGAGACCTTGAACACGAAACCCTGAGCTTGAAGATCTTGAGGAGTGCAGGACCCTAGAGGGGTGCAGGAGCCTAGAATCCGTATTCAGGTTGGTTCCGACAACAAACGATTATAGCGATTGCCCAGTACTCGGGCATCAGCTTCAATTCGATGCCAGTCCAAAAGGCCGCGCTCTGCAAGGTTTTTGGAATTTCGGGGTTTCGGGCTTCAGGGTTGCAAGGCTTTGGGCCTTTGCAGTTTTAGGGCTGAAGACTTGAGGGGTCTAGGGTTGCAGAACCCCGGCTGTTCCTACCCTAAACCCTAAATCCTAAACCCTGAACAAATCCAACCCCGAACCTCTGCACCCTGGAGCTGAGGCTCTCATCTCGGATCAAGTCCAGAAACCCTTTACAAGGTCTATAGCAGAGTCGATACCCAAGTCATCTATAGTCTATGTTGTACAAAAATCATATACGCACATATACAGATATGCATATATACATATTTAGCGTTATTGCTATCTCAATTCGTTACGTACCTGGCCCTAGAATGTAAAGGCCAATGAGATGCCTTACCAGGAGCCCAGTCTCGCCTTCGTTGCACTTGAGGCAGGCAGACTGGCCAGACTCATTCATGAAGAAGCCTTCCGACGGCCGCTTTGAGCCGATAAACCCTAAACCTAGGGCCTAAGATCGTCAAGCATTTTCTACGTACTGCTTGAAGACTTTTCGAGGCTTCAAGCCCTGAATGGCCCAAGCCCCAAAGCCAACAGCCTTGTTTCCTGTAGGCACCTCCCTAGAGCAGCCAAACAAAACAGAGTACTAAATCCCCTCAGAAACACATGAGAAAGCTCGTGAAAGCCAACAAGTCACTGTAAAGTCTGCAAAAACATGAAGTTCAACACTTGGAGTCGCGAGGCTTCTGGAAGGCTGCGGGTCGGGTGCGGTTGAGAGCACCCGGACGGAGCTGTCAGACTTTAGTATTTCGGGAGCAAGGCCTCAATAAATCGAACAGGATTTGGGGTATACTATTACACTATAACTAGAATAAGGAAGCCTAGGGAATACAATTCCAACTGCTATGGCCGCCCACATTCCGGTTCAAGGATTCAGCATCGGTTCAAGGCTGCGCTTGCGACTGTTCAGGGTTCCGGCTTCGGCAGAGATCATCTTGCTTGCAAAGGCCGCTGAACATCCGTCACTTCGACGGAGAACGCACCATCATTACAGGGTCATGAGTTTGGGAGCACTGCAATGGTTTCCTTCTAGGCCTATGGATCTGTGTATGTATGTATGTATGTAGGTGCCACGGAACCATGCTGTGGCCACGAAATGCCGGGGTGGTTGAAGTTCGGGGCTGGTGAAAGTCTTGCCATGATTTCTCGCACGATGATTCCGAATGAGACTTTTCAACACCTGCCAGAAACACCTTCAGACTACAGCGCCACCATTGCGAAAGCTCTTGCTTAGAACCTTAGCATCGCCCTCTGACCCAAAGACCCCAAACGCTAAATCAAAGATCTACGGTCTCGAACCCAGCGTATCCCTAGACCGTTCTTGAACCACAACCCCCTGGAACCCAGAACCCTAGACGTACCAAACACGAGCACCAAAAACAAAACCGTGGAGGCTCACTTCCTTAGGCCCCACGCCCTCGAAGCCCCAAAATCCTAAACCGCCAGGGGATGTGGGCACAAGGAAACCTCACACCCTTACCCTCGGAATCAAAACTATAAAGGTCCTCTAACCCCAAATCCCACAGCCACAAACCCTACAACCCCAGACCCTAGACCCAAACCCTACAACCGTGACCAGAACTGGGATACAACATTCTTCTAGTTTTTAGCTAAAGAACCTTAAAACTTTTTGTAGAGCCATTAAAACAAGTTTTTATAAAGAACCCTACAAACCCTTACAGATCCCTTCAGGTGAGCCCGTTAAAGAGCTCTTTAGAGAACCCTTCAGACCCTAAACCCTAAAACCCTAAAACCCTAAACCCTAAAACCCTAAAACCCTAAACCCACAAGAGCCCCTAGGCCCTAGGCTTTTGCCTTCATGACAAACAGTGCACTCTTCTGCTCCCAGAGCTTCGCCTGGTGCTTTCTCTTGGGATTTTTCAGCTTTAGGGGTTTTTTGTGCTTTTTAGGGTTTCAGGCTTTTTTAGGGTTTTTCGGGTTTTTTTGGGTTTTAAGGGTTTTTTGAGGGTTTTAGGCTTTAGGGGTTTTTAGGGGGTTTCGGTTGTATGTTTGAGGGCTTTCCCTAACGCGCCCCCGCAAGGGATCTATAATAAGGGCTCTTAAGGGGTTCTATGCATTTGTTCCTTCATCGGGTTTAGCATTTCGGATTCGGGGTTCCGGGCTTAGGTGGTTGAAGATTTTGGCTTAGGGCGTTCAGGCGTACGGCGTACGGTTCATTCAGACCTGCGGGTTCGGGGTTGTTTCGAGAGCGACTGGGAGCTTGTAATGAGTATCAATGAGGCTGCCCCCTGGGTTCAGTGGACCCTGAACCAAAAGCCGCCTCTGCACCCGATGCTACCGAACATGCCTGCGACGCACTTGCTGGAGTCTTAAGTGAAGCCCCCTGTCGTTTTGATTGGCGTAAGATCCTAACAAGAAGATAGCTCCCCTGCCCTAAGGCAAGCAAGTGCACTCGGGGATTGTTCTGACCAAGGCTCCCTTCACCAAAAAATTAAAACCAACAGGTGTTTTAGGGTCTGGACATGAAGAGGCCATCATCGACAGCAACCTTCACGTCAAGTTGGTCCCTCTTTGAAGCTTCAAGGCTCAATTTCAAGAGCCCTGGCCCCCAAAAACCCTGAAGTCGCATGCGCTGAGGCCCTCTTTTAGCGGTACCGGGCGGATCTCAAAAAACAGTAAGAGTAGACAATAGCATGCGTTGTAGTCACTGTCACCGCTGCTGGTACTGCGAAGATTGTCATGGCTATGGTTTCCTTTATGTCCGTTAAGAAACTCATCAGACTCTGAATGGTGATACTTTGTGATAATGACGGTGATAACAACTGCAAGGGTAGAAGCGACAGTAACCGAAAAAACGACACCGATGAGCAATATCTGCAGCTGGCCCTTCACCCTAAACACTCCACACTCAACCCTAAACCCTAAATCCTCTCTTTGAACCTTTCTTGTGCTGCCGGGCTGCCGACGCTCCCTGCTGGACAGAGGAAGCACGCAGCCAAGCCGCTCTCGTTGCCTAATAAAGGGCCCTCAGTAATTAGAATAGAGTTCCTTCAAAGGGGTCGATAAGGGCTACTATAAGGGATCTATAAGGGTACTATTATAATACCGGGGCCTTAATGACTTGAATAGTGTTTTGGGTTATGTTCTAGTATAGTTATAATCAGGAACCCTGAGGAATGAAATTGGTAATTTGTGTAGGCTTCTATACTAACGCTTTCTCTTCAAAGGTTTTAGAAGCGTTCCATTAGAAAGGCGCTGTAAGCCCCTCTCCCTTCAGGGTTTAAAGGGGTTCGGGTTTTGCACCTTTGGGGTTTCGAGGATCAGCCTTCAGGGGATTGCCAGTGCGATGATTGCGATTATTGCTACTCTGGTTTGGTTTCAAGATTACGACCAGATATGATGACTGCATGAACGCAATGATAGCACCGCAGCTCCAATGCTTGCTTGTCAAATGCTTCAATGTGGATCCGGGGTTCGGCTTTTCGGTATCGGGGGTATCAGTACCGCTGCGAGAAAAGGATTGCATGTTACTAATACGTGCCGAGCGCAGAACTCTTGAACGGAAGCCGGCAACCTGCTTGTTTGTAGGATTAGATATGCGACACCTAGCTCATGTTTCCGAATCGACGAAGGCACGTGCGTATGTACGCATGTATACAGTTTCTTCAACGTAACTGCATGCACGCCTACGTGCTGTTTGCAACTCAATAACTAAATGTAGCAGGCAGCTTGCAAATACACAATGAGGAGGCCACTTTATCTGTACATGTGCTTGGCATCAATCTAAAGTCGCAGCAAGGCGTCGTAAGTTCTTCTGTTAGGCAGCCAGGGCCCCAGGATCTGAATAATCTCTGAAGCCGCATAGCTGGCATAGCTGAAAGCCACGAGCTTTCAACGGAACCAAAGATCAGATCGCAGCCCTGAGCTGAAATTCTCTGAAGTACGAAATCCTAAACCCCCCAAGCCCTGAACTCCACCCTAAACCCTAAACCCGAAACTGTAAATCTGCAATGCCAATGCCGGGTCACTGAAGGATCCCAGAGCGCAGGACTCGCATTCCGTCATTCCAAGCGCCTGGGCATCTTTGTGCACTATACCTAAGACCTAAGAGTAACCTGGGAATAAAAATAAAAGGGTGCCCTTTTTGGTTTAAAGGTGGTTATAAGGGAACCTAAACTCTAAAAAAAGGAATAAGGGCCTACTCTGGGTCCTAGATACTAAGAGTAGCTTGGCTGCTTAGAGAGGATTCAAATTCTGCAGCGTGGACGTTTGAGGTTTGGAGCTTTGGGGTTTAGGGTGTTGGAATTGTGACGTAGTATTCATCCTGGGGTGGCCGTAACAACCCTAAACCGAAGCCTAAATGCTGAACTCTACAGCGCTGCAGACGACACTCCAGGCAGGACTGAGGGATCGGATCTTTAAGGTGAGTCGATGTCTGGGTTAAGGGTTACCAGCCAGAACCTTCAAAGTGGAAATGCCAGACACAACAATGCTTGCACAGCCCGATGCTGGAATAGGCCCTGAATGCAGGTTCTCGGAGCCGCGTCGGAGCTTCAAGATGCACACTTATTGAATTGTCAAATCTACGTATCAACCCAACCCTGATACCTAGACAAACCCTAAATTCTGGTAGGCTTGACGAGGAGCAGCTCAGACTTCTTTTCGCGGAGCGGCTCCCAGCTCAAAGCTGGCTACGAATTCGCTTCAGCACGTGAAGCCGAGAACAATCGCAGGAAAAATCAGCAAGCTTCGCAGCTTCGGGCTGCGGTGCAGGAGTCTAGCGTGCGCGCGCGCGTGGGTGGGTGTGTGTGTGTCTTGTTGAAAAGCTTTTGGTCGTCGAGGCTGTGCGGCGTGATCTAGAAGATCCTCTGTGGGCATAGCATAGGCGCCTGTACGATTAGAACAGGGCTCGAGGAGGCATGTTACAGTATGCATGGGCAGGGACGTCAAGAGGACGTGATATCTCGTTCCTCTGTCATGCCCCAATTGCAAGACCCGATTGCCTTTTATGAAGACCTTAAGAGGCATAGTAATAGTAAGCCGGCTGTGAAATAAACAATATTTACAAGCATGCTCGGGTAGCTACGATAGCATTGTGCTAATGTAGGGGCCTTAATTAGAATAGGGTTTTGGGGGCTCCTTATTAGAATTATAGTATGACATCTCCAAAACCCTATGTTAACGATCAAGGCCCCTACATTAACGGTGTAGGGATGCGTAGGGTTTATAGGGTTAAACACATTGTGCAAATCACACAAGTCAGTCGCCCAAGGGAACAGAAGGAATTCGCCAGGAGCTCAAAGCTTCGGAGCTTACCAAAGTTAGGGGTGAACCACGAATTAGTGTCTAAGCCCTAACTAGTAGGAGCCTTCTTGTAAGCGTTGTTTCCGAAAAACCCCACACCGCAGGCCCTGACACTTCGCTCAGGACCTCCGAGCTCTAGCTGCGTTCAACAGGATTCGCATCAGGAACTTCGCAAGAGCTGGGTTGTCATCGACCAGCTGCTCCAACAGGGATCCCTGGTTGTCAAGGAGCTCGCATGCGTTTGCCTTCACCAGCTCCAGGCACCGGGCCTCCAAGACACCCCCGCTGCCGAGAACTTTGCCCAGAAACTTAAGGAGGTTGTCTTTGCCAACTTTTGGCACGAGCTCCGTTTCCACCTCGAGGACCAAGTCATCTAAGCAAAACTGATCTGCCAGCTTCCGGACGGAAAATGCCAGATCGTCGTTGCAAGCAGCAACACAGCGCTGCGACATGAAATGGCACAGAACCTCGGCTTATGGTCAACTCTCCATCACCGTCCCACGTAGAAAAGTTTGGGTTGACCAGCCTGTTGTAAAGCGCTTAAGCCAAGGAACTGCCTGCATGCTGGTCACATCCGCCTGCTCGTTGCTCCGCAAGTCTATGACGTTGGTGCGACCCTCGACCCATGTTTCTGATGACAGCATGTTCGCGAAATGTTTCGAACGCTCTACCACTAGCCTCTTGTCAAAGTGGAGTTTCGATCCATCTGCCAACAGGAACGTGACGAACTCCGGCTCCTTGGAGAAAACTTCCGGCGGCAAATCTCGGGATGAGAAGTTCACTGGCACTAAGGAGGCCTCGCCCGCAATCCGAAGTTTGCCGTCTGTGACCCACTTCTTTTGACGGAGCATAGCATGACTAGCCAATTTTCCGCAACCTCTCCATGATTTAGACTTGGACAACAAAAACGGTGCCGCAAATGTTGCCAATTCAGCGTTGTCCTTAGTGAGCCATCTCACCTGCTGCAGATCCGGAAAGACCTAATCCTTCTCTTGCATTGCAGCAGGCGGGCGAACCCGGATCCAGGCGCCCAGAAATCCCTCTTCCGAAGGCTTACGCCCGTTTGGGAATACCGAGATTCGAACGCTCCATCCATTTCGCAAGGCCCTCCACGAGGAGTCCACTCTTGCGCCGTTTGCCCAACCCACACAGGGATCATCTACAAACACTTCAAAAGAATGCCATACCATCCTCAGTGCCAGGAAAAGGGAAGACCAAAGCCGGCAATCATGGGGAAACCCCTCATCTCGTCTAACCCCCGGAAATGCAACATACCGTGCTTCCGGACGTTGAACCCTGCTTCATGCCGAGACCCGTGAGACGTGCACTGTCTGATTGTTCTTAAGTTTTATTTAGCTCCACAATCCGTCCTTGCCGAAGCCCCTAGACCCGAAGAGCTCTAAACCCGCCAAGGATCATCGCACCATCCGTAATAACCGGGTCTGATTCTGCCGACTCTGACCCTGACTCTGACTCTGCCATGGCACGAGGAGTCTCCGCAAGGAGGTTTGAGTCAAACGGTTTGAGTTCCGGAAGTTCAAGTATAGTGTTTGCCGGTACTATAGACGGCTCGGGTGTTGGTACTGTTCGAGGTTTAGGGTGTACAACCCCTTCGGTGAGTTCTAGCACGGCAAGCCTGAGAAGACGCACAAGCTCAACTTCCCTGATAAGTCTGCGCCTGAAGGCTCAGCTCGGGGTTGAGAGTTGAAGGCACGAAGAGGCTTAAGCCAGCTGGGCAAACAGGCGGACAGGAAGTATCATCCATGAAAGCCACAGGTACAGGAGCTCCGGCCAGTCGAGTACTATAGGGGTCTGAATATTCAATATTTAACTATTGTGCGGGTTCCTTGTGAAAGTTGTAGAAAAACGGGCCCCAGAACCCTATTAAAATTATTAATGCCCCTATATTACAGCCCCCTTCAGAACCAGGCAAGCGGCGGCGAAGCGACCCGTCGGACAGTCCCCGCATCCGAGCTCGTTGGACCTCATGGGAGAGGACCAGTGCTCGAGGGCTTTGGGAGTTGGGGAATGTAATGTCACGCTTGCCGCTTAAGGGCTTAGGGCTTAGGGCCTAAGGGTTTTGGGGATGTGAGGAACAGGGTTTGCGCATCGTGGGTTTAGGCTCTGCGACTTAGAAATTCGCGCGATGTAGGATGATGCAACAGCAAGCTTGCACAAAAAACAATCATGGGACGCAACCCCAACTTGCGATACTGGCCCCCGACACCCTCTGCTAAAAATTGCTGAACTGAGAAATCGAAGCCCTGGAGACTGGAGACACGGTGTGACGTTGAGGGTTGGAAGAAACAGCGGCCGTAACAGTTTCAGCAAATCTTCGCATGAAGCTGGTATACTGGCTCATCGCTTGTAGCTATTGTAGTTCGCCCCCACACATGCCACACAATCCCAAAACCCTCAACCCTGTAGTCTCTAAAGCCCCAAACAGTCGCCCAATTCTGCCAGGGATCCAGGTGCTCCCGGCAGGGCACTGGCTACTGCGATCCTGAAGAAGCAGTGAATCTCACAATGCCCGAGAGCCGAACATACTTCAGGAATGCAGGGCTGGGGGATTTATCTGCGTCGTTTCTTGCTCCTGATCTCGCTGTTGATGCTGCTTTTGCTCCTGCAGTTGCCATTGCTGCTGCTTTTGCTCCTGCTCTCGCCCTTACTCCTGCTCTTGCTTTTGTTCTTGCTCCTAGCTCCTGCTCTTACTCCCGCTGTTCCTCTTACTCCTGCTCTCGCTCTTGCTAATGCAAATTTGGTTCTAGGAGGAGGGGATGATGTCAAGGTGGTGCTCAGAAAAAGTGTCTTCATTACTAGAGGGACAAGATTGTTCACCTTTCAAAAACACATTTACCATCTTTGCACCTACAAAAAATCGCTAAGACCTGCATTTTTCCGGACACCCCACCCCGCAACGCTGCTAAGTAAAGCCCCAGCTGCTCGAGGGATGAACGCTGTGGACATGTCGCAGGTGCCGCTGCTGCAAGCGACGATTTGACCTTTGGGCTTTGGGGGTTTTCAGATTCAGGGCGGGTTAGAGATTAGGTTTAGGGTGCCGGGTTTGCATAGTTTAGGATTTGTGGGATGTCTGGGGAGTTTGGGGCTGAGAGTTTTCGGGTGTTGAGGCTCAGGGTGCAAGGTTTCGGTGTTTGGACCTGGATTTCAGGATTGAGAGTGGAACTTGAGGGGCTCGGGCTCTTGTAATTTACATAACTACATTCATACATGCATGCACGCATGCATGGCGTGCATGCATGCATACATACCTCGAGCATAACGCGCTAAACTGAAAGCTAGCTAGCTGAAGCTGGTAATACTTCTCTAGCTCTGGTGAACAAAGCCTAGAGTTTTCAGGGCAAGTTTGAGATGAATGATTAGGGCATTCGGGTTTCAGGACAACATCGAGGAACTCATCCATGTAGGCATCATCCCTCGCGCATGGAGTCTACGTGCAACATGATCAGCTCTTCAGCACCCGAAGATCCCAATCCTGGCGAGGCATGGTCGCAATCTGTTGTGCATTGAAGCAACTGCAGCAGCCTTACAACATTTCTGTCCTCGGTGCCCATCCTGAGCACCGCTTTGGCTGACTGACCAGTAGGAAGTCTCGTGAGCATCAGCGCTGGCACCTGCTATCGAGCTTACCTGCTGAAGAATGCCAGGGGCCTGAGCTCCAGAGTCCAGAACTCAACTCTTTACATGCTGCGCTCTTAACCCCTCGCGGCGGCATCCTACATCCTGCACTCTTAGAAACCTGACAGCCTGTGCTCTTGCCTACATGCTGCCATCTGAACGACGGCCTGGGCGTCCTGGTTTCTCAGAGCTAGGATCTTCTGTTGGGGGCCTCTACAATACCCTAAGTACGTGCCTGCTTTGCGCTTAGGGCCACGCACCCTTTTGTCGAGGCTACAACAGGGGTCGTTTACCGGGAGGACCCCATCGTTTTAGGTTCTATAGTTTCGTAGTGAGGTGAATCCCCCTATGGCTGCACAACCTCTTGGTGTAGTGGGCTTTCGGGTTTAGGACTTGAAGGTCTGAGGTGCATGGTTTAGGGATACAGGTTCAGGCTGAGGAGTCTCTGTGAAGTTTAACAACTTATGGGTAACACTTTCGGGTTTAGGGGACAGTGCCGTGGGAACTTTAAACTGTCGGGCTTGGGACGAGGCTCTGTGAATGCTTAACGACTGAACCCCGACGATCGACTTTACCACGGTTTTGCGGACAGGATACGTTTCGAATTCGGACAATATCCTGAACCAGACCGTGAATCTCAAATCCCCAGCGTGCCACCACCCCTGAACTCTAAAACCCTACACTCTGAAGCCCCAAACCCTGGAACTTATGGGATTCGGGTTTAGGGTTGACATGATGCTAAGAGCGAGGCTGCTGTTTGTCCGGCTCCACACGAGGTCCGTCAGCCAGAGGATGCCTGGCTTTCTCAGTGTCATCTGCGTTTAGGGCTTAGGGTCTTGGGTTCGGGCCTGTGGGGCAGAGGCCCTTACCATGACTCTCTGAAGGCCTGAGAATTGAGGCTTACGCCTTGATAGCTTAGGATCGTTTCGGAGTTCTGGTAGCATCAGTGGACAAAGCTGCACATGAATGGGGGAGAAGAGCTTTCCACAGGATGTGAGCTGACGTTCATCTACTACCAGGACCGCCATGACAGATGCCCCTACTCATCAGAAACCCCTATATTAGGTTGGGCTTTTGTTGAGCACCTTTAGGATTTAGGGCTCAATTCTTTCAACCTACCTCGTAAGAACCCCCGGGTTCAGAGCCGAGCCTGCAGCCGACCAGAAGCCCAGCTGCTCCAGCGGCTGACAGATTTGAGCGGTCCGGGGGGAGAGAGCGCTAAGGGTCGGGCTGACGATGGCGTGGTCAGTGATGGTGGTGGTGATGGCGGTGTAGTGATGCTTGGGTGGTGGTAGTGGTGGTGGTTGGTTGCGCTGCGGGCGGTGGCGATGGAGGTAGTGGCCGTGGTGGTGGCCGGCCGGTACAGTACTGGTGTAGAAGAAGGATTGCTATGCTGCTACTCTTACCATAAGTGTGAAAGGGACTTGTTAGGTCATAGTCACCCTAGTACTGCAGACACCGTTGGATGGACGGGGCTTTTACAACTCAGCCTTTTGGTTGTGCATTTCGGCTGTGTCGGGCTTGCCGTGCCACGTTGCGGGAGTATTCGGACATCGTGCTGCAGGTTGCACGATCTCTTGGCTTTAGGGCTTAGGCACACAAAGCCGTGTCGGACCAGCATTTTGGACTATGTAATCCCAGACTTCCTTCCCTTTCAACCGGTGGCACCCAACACTGATTCCGACAAGTCTTGCTGCAGCAGCTACACACAATCATGTCGACGTGGATGCAGAGCAACACGCCACTTCAAACACTTTCGACGTGCACTGAAGACTCTACGGAAATGCTAAACAACCGATCAGGTAAACCCAATCCAGAGTCTCGGGCCATCAAGGCCATTCGGCCGGACTTCTCAAAAGCAAGCCACAATCTAAACTAGGGAAAGCCCGTTGACCCCGAGAGGCTGAACCCTAAACCCGGCTTCGACAAGAGAGCCTTTGGGTCCTGAACTCTGATACCTGAACTAAACCCTCGCGTTGCTGGGCTGAACCTCGCCCTGCTTGAAGGCTCATGGCACGTTCTCATTGTAAGTAGGTTGTAACCAGGGTTATAAATACCCCAGTTGGGGTTACTTTCCTTCTAAACCCCACTTAAAACCTGATTATGGCGTCCCTGATTCCTTTCCCTAGGCCTGGGCCGTGGTGCCAACAATCTGCCTCATGAGGATGTTTCCCTCTCGGTCTCCTGCGGGCGCCACCCGCATGAGCGAACGCAAACTAGGGGCCAGGGTTGTTTGGAATCCAGCCTTCTCTTGAAATCCTGCCTTGAGTCCAGATCTCTAATCTCGAATCCAGTTGCCCTTTCTGCAACCTCTCCACGCACCCCTGTCGTACGACCAAAAGAATTTCGAGGCACTCCTCCAAGACCTACTCCCCAAACAGCCCCAAAGTGCAAGTCGATGGACTAGGCCTAGGTGCTAACACGGCAAGTGACAATTTCAACCGCGGGCTCCGTATGAGGGTGGGATGGTCGTGGGCTCCACATCGTTGAAAATGCGGACCCGTCCGGTGGCTCCCATATAATCCTGGCAGCATTGGTTGGTTGCGTGGGAGCTGGGGGAGGCGGGGTGTTCAATAAAGGAGTTCTGTAGCGACTCCCTGAGGTTTACGAATGACCCAGCCCGCCTAGACCCTAGGCATCGAATCCTGCATCGCGAAATGCCGCCTATGCGGCCGTTGAAATTGCAAGGTTTCAGACAAAAACCAAAGCTGCTAACACCACTACGACTTAACCATAGTACACGCTGCTAAGAGCCATGGGAACCTCACTTACTGCAAACCCCGACCCAAGCACGGAGTAGACCGACAAGCATGGCACACACATCTTACCTCACCATGCGCAGTCTGTAGACCTAAACTTTCGAAACGTATATAGTATATAGCCGCCCATCTATCTATCTGTCTACCTATTTAAGTACTTGGTTGGTCTATCTATCTAGTTAGCTAGCAATCTACCGAGAGAGAGAGAGAGAAGCTAACCTAACCCTACTTACTAACTTTCTCCTTCCACGAATTCAAGCAACGTCCCGAAGTCTACCCACGCCGCAAATGCTTACATTATCGTGGAGCCTGCTGCAAGGAGATGTTGTACAAAGACTCGCGAGAGAAGTCGGTGTTCAGCTCGCTATAGGGCCTCTCAAGTTCAGACAAAATCTCGCTTTTCGGGTACGTACTATAAGAGGGTTCCTTTAAGGGTTCCTGTGAGGACTTCGTCGAAGCGCTCCTGGAATCACGGGTGCTATGAGGGTTCGGTTGAAGGGTCCAGTTTGGGATTTATGGTGTGCGGCTTAGGGTGTCGCGTACCCCTGCAAAGATGAAGCCAGAACGGCCACCCCCAAAGCACACTAAAGACCTGCAGACATTTCGACCTTCCGTCTCGCGGCTGTTTTGTTTTCTTGGGGTGTGGGGCTTCGGAGCCGCCAAATCCTGGCGGGCAGGGGGGGGGGGGCATAAACCCCTGGGACCATCATCATTAGAAAAGGGCTGCAGTAGATCATGGATCGTTGTATTGTATTATATAGGACTGCAAGGGGTACCTGAGTGCAACCCCAAACCTACAGCACACATTTGTCACAGTGAGCAGTGGGGCTTCCAAGCCTCAACACGACGCCCAAACTTTGAAAGCTCTTCTATAACCCTTTCCAACCTGATTCACATAAAGCCCCATGATCAAAAATTCCTGTAAACTTGAATGCTTCCAGCTAAACCCTGAGCCCTACTTCCGGAACCCCAGAAGTCCGTCATCGAATCTTCTCTTTCTCTCTCTCTCTCTCTGTCCCCAAAGGCCTGCCCCTTCCAATCAGGAAGCCGTGAAACACCGAGGCCTCAGCAAAAGACGCTTGGCTTTTTTGAAGTTAAGACCTTTTCTTGGAGATGTATGGTGCTTGACAAGGGTGCTACACAGCTTCTTGAAATTAGGGTCCCTGTCTTGCCAGGCCTTGTTTACCTTCCGATGGCTTCAGCATCTAGGGTTTCGGGATTACGGGCGTAGAGTGTTGCGGTTTCGGGCTTGCAAGCCCAGCAGCTACGTTCCACAGTTCGAGTTCGGCTGGTGGTTTACACCTGAAACCCCAGCCCGCCACGAACCTCGAACCCTCATCCCTACGCAAAAGCCTGAGCCATGGCCGTATACATATGTAGAGACTGTAAAAGGGGTTATCAATACGAGCTATTGGGACCTCGACATTGAACCCCGTGAGTTTCCGTGGAAGCCAGGTCGCCAGATGCCACAGACCGTCCTGAGTTGACTTAATGGTTTCTATTCTTGGTTAAAAGTCTCAAAGGTTTGAGTCCGTGGCTTGAGCTTTTTCGGTCTGGGAGAGCAGATTTAGACTTACGGTTTCGATGTTGGAATTTATGGTCCTCGATTCTTGGAAGATGCGGAAAAACGCAAGTGTCGAGTGAGAACTTTCGAAACATGCTGCGCGAAAGGCTGAACAGCTCACAAGTGCTCTCATTCGGACCCCCACATCATGGCTTTCATCCTGCATTCTTGAGTAAACCCTGAAATCCCTAGAAGTCGCTATGGGCTGCACTTCAGAGGCTTCGAATCTGCTTGAAAAAGCTGCGAAATGCCAGCCCCTGAGTCCCTGAGTCCCTGAGAGTCCCTGCAGCTAGAGACACGGTTTAGGGTTTAGGGTTTAGGGTCTAGGAACCCTATGACGTCTGAAGCCGAGCTTCTCACAAAGTTTTCTTGGAGGTTTCAGGTTAGTACATGCTAGATCTGTCAATGACTCAACCCGGGAGGACCCTGCACCCTGAACCCGAAAACCCCAAGCCGGAAACCGAAACCCTAAACTCTTAAACCTCAAATCCCTTGCATAGCAAGGCTCGTAGGTGTAGCCTGCAGCCTCCACAGAGCAGATACCCTTCCTGAGATGGGCTATAGTGTTTACAAGAATCAGGGTGTTTAGATTGTTCTCGTATTTCGAGTCAGGATTTCTCTTCCTGATAGGTGTGAAGGTTGCCCATTCGCTGATGTCCCCTCCCGTGCGAGTGTCTCTTTGCGGCAAAGCAGAGCCCCCAAATTTGAAGTGTGCAGCTGAGGGCCTTCGGAGAACCTTTACTCTCAATGTGTCCGCCCATGTCACAACAACAGGAGCCCGAATGATTTCGAAGATGCTGTGGAGAAGGTTCTACCGTCATCTTTAAGCTATGAAGGAATCTGCATTGTCAGTTATTAGAACTTCGATATAACAGCCCAGGCGCCCGTTGCCGAAGGCGGCGCAATCCTGTCACAACCAGTTCAGACTAAGGCTTTCAGCTTGCGTAGGATCAAACACCGTTTATAAGCCTTTGGGGTTTAGGGTTTAGGGTTTTTTAGGGTCTATACCTGGTTTGATCTTTAGATTAACAACAACCCCATTTGCGCTGCTGCCACGGCTACAAGTGTATGGCTGTGAACGATTCGTGCCCGATGGCTCCTGTTGGCGAGGTGGTTATCCTGCTGCTATTCTCGAGATTTGCGGCACAGGTCTCGAAAACTGAATTGAAGATATGCGGGGATGCTTTCGGCTGGGAAAACAAGAAGCAATAGCGAAACTACCAACATTACGATCCGATCCCATAGATCATGCTCCGACGAAACGACATGGCAGTCATACTTGACTCTACTAAGAAACATAACACTGTTCATCATGCTAAGCCTTAAACCCAAACCCTTCAACCAGTGAGCCCTAATCCTTCAATCCCTTCAACCCCTAGAACCCTAAACCCTAAACCCCTGAACCCCTGAACCCCTAAACCCTAAACCCCTAAACCCCTAAGCCCCTGAACCCCTGAACCTTACGGCATGTTGGCAGCAGAAAGCTTCCACGCATTGCATCCCAGCTGCGTTGAGGTAGCCCTGAGCAGCTGCAGGAGGTCAACAAGAAGCTGAATGTGGGTTTTGGGTAGGGGCCTTAATCACTAGAATAGGATTTTGGGGCCCATTATACTATAATTGCAATTAATAAGGAATTAAGGCCCCTTTGCTTGCGGGATCTGCGGTATTAGGCTTGGCCTGAGTTTAGGCTGCGACTAAGGCTGGTGGGCGCGGACGCAGGCTTACACGGCGCGGCAGATTCAAGCAGGGCTGATGGCTAGGGCTGCGGGGTGGATTTACTGTCTGGTTCTTAGTAGGGAATCGGGGTTAGTGGGATTATATAGAGACTAGTGTAGGGATCCATTCCCCCATTCCCTACTAAGAACCAGACAGTTTAGGAAGCGGGAACGCTTCGAGCTCCCCACGGCAATCCCACTCAGCACCACGACCTGAAGAAGTAGGCTAAAGCTACACTCACCTCGGGCGCTGCAACTAGTACACAGCTTTTTGCACCATATCTCAAAAGTGCAGCTACGAAGGACAGATCCACCGAAAAGAAGCCGTGGCACGGAGTAGATGCTCGACAGCGTTCTTCCGGAAAGACCGTGCACATCGTTTGTGTTCCTGGGCTTTGCACACAGCGGAGATGCTGTTTCCACAAATACAATCCCGCATAGGCATGTAGGAGTGTAGCAGGAATACTACTTCACTGGAGGAAAGGTCTCGCGAAGAGGAATGCTCTGCTGTTTGAGAGAAGGAGGGAACAAGTATGGCATCACCATCGACTTCTTGTCGGCCTTCAATTCTACTCTAAATGCCACTGTTCCTCTCACTATACTCGTTCCTACTATCACTGCTTGCTAAGATTTCCCCATGGCTACCGCTAACATCATCTACTCAACAGGTGCCCGGTAGCCGAGGTGCATCATGGGACCCATGTCAAAAGCCATGAGGCCGTAGGCTGCCTGGATCACCTCGTCTGCTGTGCATGGACCTGAGAGCGAGAGCTTTGTGGATTTCTGCCGGGTCCCCTTAAACGCTGAAGCAAGCCTGAATGTTGTCAAGCTGATTGTGATAAGATCTGTAAGGGTCCTTTACGGTCTCTGTCGAGAACGTGGCTGGGAAACATGAAAAGTGCACCCATCGCATGAGTTGATGCTGCACATGTTGCTTCTCTCAGTACTGTCAGCTTTAGTGTCGGATTGTACAAACCTTGCTTATGACCTACCTGCATTGCAACATTGCTGCATCGGTGCAATTTTATCTTCTGATTCTTGTCGATCTACTCAAACCTAGTACACCACTGCAGCATATCATGTTGGGATGGTCCACTGCTGTAAGGATTACTGGGGAGCAGAATAGCACATCGCTATCACCAATGCTATGCGTTACTGTTGCTGGTACCTCTGGTATATAGTTGTCACGGGCATGTACACAGTACACAATGCCAAATGTTCATCATCGTTGCACTGTGGTGATAATAATTTGAGCCAGAAATACTGCTACCCATGCTAGCGTAGTCAACAAGGTTGATTGATAATAGATATTATTACTGCTGCGTTTGACTACTATGAAAAACTTGGTTATCCAAGCAACAACATTCGTTAATGCAGCGTATGGAGATATAAGATATATATATATATATATATATGTATGTGTGTTTGTGCGTGTATATATGTATATATGAAACGTTCGTGTGTACACACACACACACATACGTACATACATACGTACATACATACGTACACACATACATTTTACATACATGCACGCATACGTACATACTTACCTACATACGTACATGACTACATACGTACGCAAATACTTACATACCTACACACGTACATGCATATACCAGCTACTAGTAATACTTACTCGTCGTCTCGGACAGGAGTAGGAGGAGGAGCAAGAACAAGAGAAAGGGCAGGAGCAGCAGCAGCAGCAGCAGCTCCAGTAGGAGTAGGAGGAGTAGTACCAGCAGTAGAAGTAGCAGCAATAGTAGGGTTGGTGGTAGTGGTAGTAGTAGTAGTAGCAGCAGGAGTAGTAGTAGTAGTAGTAGTAGGAGCAGCAGCAGCGGCAGGAGGTAGGAAGTGGAGTGGGACGGGGAGTAGGACCAGGAGTAGGAGGAGAAGGAGGAGCAGGAGGAGTAGTAGGAGGAGTAGGAGTCAGCAGGAGGAGCAGGAGGAGTAGGAGCAGCAGGAGGAGTAGGAGTCAGCAGGAGGAGCAGGAGGAGTAGGAGCAGCAGGGGTAGTAGGAGGAAGAGATGCAGGAGTAGGAGCAGCAGCAGTAGCCGTAGCAGCGCCAGCAGTAGTAGCCAGTAACAGCAGCTACAGCAGCAGCAGCAGTAGCAGGAGAATCCTA
This sequence comes from Symbiodinium sp. clade A Y106, assembly GCA_003297005.1. Classification (NCBI taxonomy): domain Eukaryota; class Dinophyceae; order Suessiales; family Symbiodiniaceae; genus Symbiodinium; species Symbiodinium sp. clade A. Next base: position 109,021 of record BGNK01001688.1, on the reverse strand, counting down.
AACCCCCAAATCTAAACCCAAGTTCCAAACTTTTTCATCCATAGGAGAGTTTGCAAAACCTCAAAAACATCGCCAGACGTTGCTCCGAGCTGCAGCTTGCAGTTCCGGCGAGGCGGACTGCAAAATTCTGATTCCTGGATTGCATTGAACTGCTGCTACCGTGGCCTGGGGGACGGTCTCTGCCTCCTGAACTACAACCTGAAGAAACACCCGAACACCTCTGTCGAGACTCTAGACAACTAGAATTCCAAGTACATCAAGAGCCACGAAACCCCGAGCGGAAGAGCCGAGGACTTGGGGAAACCAGAACCTTTGTACGCATAGCTCTCAACTGGGTGACCCTACTTGCCAAGTGTGCTGAACCGCTAAACCTGCGGACTAAAGGCTGTACAAAGCAAAACCGAAACGCCATAATCAATATGCCGCAGGATGGTCTCCAGAAGCCTTGAGACCGGACCCCGTAAAGAAGCCTACAGACCAATCCTGCGAACGCCTCAAAACCATCAGCGCAAGCCAAGCAACCACCAGCCGGATGAGAGCATCCAAACGTAGTCGGGCGAAAACCTCAGACTCAACGGCGTGGATTGCTCTTGCATGGTAAGGATCCTCCTCCTCCTCCTACTACTACTACTCCTACTACTACTACTACTACTCCTACTGCTACTGCTATTTGGCGGGGGGGTTATTTGAAGAGGGTCTTCCATGTGGGGCTTTCGGGCTTACGGTTTGGGTTTTACACCGAAGCTGGCCCAAGCTCATAACATCGTCGGCAACACCAAAGCACTCGCAGTTCCCGGAGAACAAGCACCTCCGAAACTCTTCGATAGCACTAACAACTTAACATCTAGGGCTTGGCCCCCAAATACTTTTTCGAGGTCCTGTGAGGCTTGCATAAATCACCCTTGTGCGCATTTAAGGAAAAGGAAAAGTGCCCCCAAACCCTGGAACAAGGTCTTCTTGTGGGCCTTATTAAATTTCCCTCAACTCCAAAACAGGCAGAGGTAAACCTCAGGGCACCTTGCGGGAAAAACAGTTCCTCATCCCGACACCCTTGAAGTCTAAGCCCCAAGAAGCAAAAACCCATTAAACTTTCGTTAAACTAAGCTCGCACCCAGGGATGCGTTGGAAAAAAACCTTACTATGGTGAGCTAAGTTTGGCCAAGAACCTAAGTGCAAATCTCCCAACCCAATCACCCAACCCCCGAATCCTTGAACCCCAGACCCCCTAGTATAGAAGCCGAAATAATTACCTATACTATTTACTATTTTGAAGGGGGGGGGGTCCTTATAAACTTATAGTTAGAGTATAATATCTCCAAAAACCCTATTCTAATTACTAAGGCCCCTATATTATAGCACCCTTATGGGTCATCCCTTATAGTAACCCATATATTGCCACATATAGACCCCTTAAACGGAACCCTATTCTAATTATTAAGGCCCCTACATTAGCCCCCCTTGTTCCATGAGCCCATGGAAGCCGAGGAGCATCCCTCGTCGGAAGGCTTGGCAAAGGAGAACGACTCCATCGTTCTGCGACAAAAGGGCACAGCTCTGGGATTCAGGGCTTCGGCTTTAGGAAGTTTCGGGTTTAGAGATCTTAGGGGCTCTCGGCTGATCAGGGGTTCAGAGTTAGGACAGTTAGGGTTTCCTGGATCTAGCTCAAGTTAAAGGTTCATGTCCGGCTAAAGGATTGCGGGAATCAGTGTGATACACCAGAATCCCACTCTCCTGAGCCTGTGAGTGAGTTCGGGCTCAGGCTTGCGAACACCTGACAGCTGATTTAGGGACAGTGGCCCCGGGAAGGAAGACTTTCTCGTCAGGCGGTTGCTGTAAAAATGGAAGCTGATAGTACTAGTACTATGACTACTACGACGACTACAACTACGACCACTGCTGCCGCTGCAACCACTACAACGACCACCACCATGGTGAGAATTCAGCAGCCATCAAAGTCAATGGAAAGGCTTTGGACTGTTATCGAGCATGTGTAGAGACTGAGCCTCGTAAAGAGCCATCAGGTTGATGCGGGCATCACGCTTCTGCACCAAGTCAGCCGCCTCGGGTTGTGCCAGGCCAGCTTAGCGCTCAGGGATGGCTGAGGCAAATTACTGGCTTTCCGGTTTAGCGTTTAGGTGCCTAATTCCGATGTTTTCCTGAAGTTCTTTTTGAAGGGTGCTTCAACGATTTCGAGTTGCCAGTTGATATGATTGGCACCATGGTGGAGTTACTCGGTGTTAAAAAACCCCAGACCAAACTTTTTTTGCAGCCTTCTCCCAACCCGAAAACGCGAAGCCTACAACCCCAACGCAAAAAATACACTAGATTCTTCACCCTGGCCCTGACCCTCCTCTGCCAGGAATCGACAACCCAGGTCCCCACCCATGCATTCTTCACTTGGGATCCTGGCCCTTTGTAAATCCCGCCAAGAATCCTGCTAAGACGTGTCAGAACCCTGGAAAACAAGGCTAAGTCACACATGCAAAGAAACGAAAGGTGCTTCATGCCAGGTGTCTTCAGAAGCCGTCTCTAGGTCCTGCAGATGTTGGGAATTCGAGAGCCCCTAAACCCTAAACACCACCAAACCCTAAACAACCAACCAAAGCTTGGGCACACGAGACAGGGATTCCATGGGGGATCTCGTGGCTTGCTTATAATTTATAATGGTAAGCAAAACATGAAACAGACGGCTTTTGGATTTGTTCATGGGGGTCTATGAGGCCCTGGGATGAGGCCTGGCAAGGCACAGTGGGTGTTCAGCCAGCCAACCCAGAGAGGGGAACTGCCGGCTCCGAAAGCTCCGATGGATGTCCTGAACCTGCTTTTGAAGAAGAACCGCCACGGGTAGGTACCCGCATCCAGGTCCCGCTGCCTTTCGAACAGCAGTTTGGGCGATCGAAGGAGGATATTCAGATTGAGGGTTTAGGGGCTTTAAACCCCCAAAGAAACCTTCCATGATCCACCTTGAAGAAGATATCATGCCCTGGCGACTTGGGCAGCCTGCGAAGCTTCAGGTACTGTAGGGGTAGTACTGGTAATTATTTAAGTTTCTGTAGCAACCCCCTCAAAGTTTTCTGTGGTCCGCCCAGCGACACGAGCTCCATGAAAAAATCCCGAGCAAGGACCTTTGCCAAACGGGGCTGGCATGCTCAGGGCCGCATGGGTTTAAGGTTTAGGGTACGAAGGAGCATTCGGGGAGGGACTCATTTATTTGAGGCAGGCCCCTGTGCTGTATCTTGCCTACCCCGTTTTCGCTTCTTTCACTTTTCGAGTACCTTGGTTTGCTTTCCCTTACCATGACCTTTCACGTGGGAACCAATCGAGAGACTCACATGACACAGGAAGCTCAAGTAAAGCCTCGCAACTTTATCTCGTCCCTGAAAAGTTGCCAAACTGCTGCCGATGTGTCTCGGATTGTTTCAATATTCCTCAAGATTCCAGTCAGCCCTCAACCTGCTTGCTCACAAAGGAAGATCGGAGGCTGGCTCATCTTCCACATGCCCATCATTCAATCCTAACCTTCAACACAGCAACCCTATACTCCCTACACCCTAAAATGCTAAACGCTCGGATCCATATTCAAACTCCAGAAACCCTGAAGCCCTATAACGAACCCATGAAGGCCCTTTGCAAGACCCACGCGAAATGCTTAAGCCCGGCCGAGTGGCGCTGATGCTCAGTGGCCCATGAACCACTCCGACTCCTGAAGGACAGAAGCCTTTAAGGGCTCCGAAGGTCGTTCTACAAGGTGTCGTAAGGTCTTTGCAAGTCATGTAGAGATTTTAGAAGGGTTTCTACAGGTCTTTGAAACGGCAGCTGTTGACAGTACTGGGTGGTGTCGATAAGCATCCCGCGCGGACCCCAATACGGCTAGGAGGGGTTATTGTGCTATGAGTCAAGGAACGAAACATCACCAAAGCCTACAACGAAAGCCTACCAATCACAACCCTTAAGCCTTCAGACCCCAGGAACATAGCCAGGCCGCTTTTGAAGTTGAACATCTTCAACACGTCGAAGACTGCGTAGACGTTGAAGCGATAGGAGGGCGCCATACGGGTAAAGAAAGGAAAACGACCGCCTGAGCAAACGCGCTGGCACACGGACATTTAGGTATCGAGATATTGAGTAGGCTTCCTTTTTCATGAAGACCTTATACATTAAAAGAACCCTCGAAAACTCTCTAGAGATCCTGCAAAACCCTACGAAAATCCTGTAGAAACCATGGGTTTGGGGGTGCGGGGCCTGAAGTTGAAGACCGCTCTGCGATTGTCGTCATTCTGGTATCAAGCACCCTAGACTACCGCCCTAATCCACATCTTCGTTCCTCTACGAAGCCCGAGAACGGCTCAGAAAACCCTCTACCACAAACGCCCGTAGCACCCTAGAAGAATTCTGTGAAGAACATCCCGTGACGTGCACGCAAGGCTCCTTTGGGCTGCCCAAACCGAAAAAGGCCTTTGGACGCAGCCGGGGGGCGATCACTGAGGCTCACCGAGGTCGACGACGGGGAAACCTGCCCCACAGGGTTTAGGGTTTAGGGCAGACCCACAGTTGGAGAGGGGATATTCGATGCTTTGGGTCCATGGTCCAGCGCCAAAGGCAGATACGAGCTTGCAGTTTGGGGTCAACGGCTCATAGGTCTGAGGGTTGGGGGTCGTAGACAGGTGATTTCGGAAAGGTTTTAAGTTTTGCTGAACTTCGATGGGGAATACAATGCAAAGATCGAACTTCCGAGAGAGGGTACGGGACTTCGTGTGTGTTTGACTTGATTGAGCCTTGAGGTGGAAGGTGTATCTTTGGCAGTTGAGATTGCAGATACATGGCCCAGGATTTGCTTCATAGGGAGTGAGCTGTGAGGGCGAGGGTTCAGCGTGCAGGAGGCCCTGAGAGAGGATCCGCACAAAGAACAGCCCCAAGCGGTTCTCGAACTGTTCGGCTAGGCCCCAACGAGCCAGCCCCTGCAGATAAAGTCTCCCTTTGTCTGGAGCATCGTGTAGCGAGCGTAGCGACAGAACCCCGCCCCTCCCCACATCACTCCCAAACCTTATTAAAACCCTGCATAAAACGTCAGATGGCAGAGGGCCTGCAGCACCTTGTAGTAGTAAAGCGCATCGTTCACCTTGGCTGCTGGCGCCCGTGGCTTGTTCTGCTCGGCCGATTTCCGATACCCCGGGCTTTGGATTTCCAAAGCCCAGTTGACAAATCCATAATCTAAGCATTGCACTCTGTCCTGAATCGGAAAACCCTGCTGTGGTCCATGGACAGATAGCTTGATTCTTCCGTCTTTCTCTCTGGCTTTCTTCGGGGCTCTATGAACGAGTAGGCAAAACCTAAATTCGGGAACCCAGGATCCCGAACCCTAACTCGAAGCAGCCCTCCCATCGTGCTCCAAGGCGCAGCCTCTGATGCACCGCTGCATGCTGCACCCAGCACCTCAAGCTGGTCAGGAGGTAAGGCATAACCCTTAAATGCCCAAACCTGAGACTCTGAAGCATGAACCAGCAAAGCCCAGAAGTGTCAAAACCAGAAAACCCAACACCCTACTGTAATGTAGGGGCCTTGATAATTAGAATCGGGTTTTGGGGCCCATTGTACTATAATTATAATAAGAAGCCCCCAAAATAGTATATAGGTAGTTATTGAAGCCCCTAAAGTACGAGCCATAAGACCCCAATATCGTCACAAAGGCTCAAGCCCTCCAACCCTCGAAACTCTGGACCCACCCGAACCCCCGAAGCTCATGAAGGCACAGCCGACTCTTATCAGGAGTTTGAAGATTTGTAGAATTTTTCAGAGTGTTCTGTGATGATTTGGTTAAGGGCGCTGTAGGGTTTATACTGTCATATAAGCCATGAACCAGGCAGCTCCAGGTATAAGGGCTTTCTCAATCTTGCAACAGAATTTGACGTTTTGCCTGGAAGCCCCAAGTTCAGCTCGTCAACGCACACCCTTTTGAAACTCTTAAGGTCCCTTTAAGTCTAAAGGAAACTAAAGATCCCTCACGCCTGACCTGCCCCACCTGGACCACCAAGCCCCAATCCTCAGACCCCTACGCCCCATGAAACCCCCAACGATCCTTGGAACCCTTGTGGCGCCTTTAAATACCCCTTAAAGGAATGGTTTTTATGAAGCCCAAGGCCTAAACTCCAAATTCGAAAGTTCGTTGTCACTCAGCCGAGGTCGGCACAGCGTGCTTAGGTTGGCCCTCGCTGAACGCTTCGATCACACGACGGGTCGCAATCCTGGGGTTTTCTGACGTTCTATAGGGTTTAGGGCTTATAATAAAGGGTTTAGGGCCTAGGGCTTATTAAAGCCGACAGGCTCGGGTGTCAAAGGGTTGAGTTAGGCAGGATGACACCTGACCGATCCAAAAATCCAGGTATCGCAGTGATGCTGAAGGCTCAAGTCTCCGGTCGCATGACGCGGAAAGACCAGAGGGGATTAAGCGAATGGCCAACCCTTCGAGGAACGGTGAGCTAAAACTAGCTCTGACTCGCAGCAAAGTATCTCTGACTCGCTCTCGCTCTCGCTCTCTCTGTCTCTCGCTGGCTCGCTCTCTCTCTCTCTCTCTCTCTCTCACTCTCTACCCATGTACCTACCTATCTACCTACCTACCTACGTATCTGTCTCCGTCATCCTTTATCCACCCATGTAGCCGTGTGTACATCCTGAGATCATACTGTTGTATGCCAGGCGTCTGACCGGAGCACTCGCCATCCACCAAGTGGAGCTTCAGGCGATAGCCCGGCAGGAAACTGCTGTCCTCCGTGGAAGGGCTTAGAAGTTTCCCCCGGTAAGCGAAGGGATGATGCTAGGAGCTCAGGCTGTCGTACGCCATATAACCTAGCGGAATGACGAAGAACCCTGTAGGGCTTGAAGTATCGGGGATAGGCCAGGCTCATCTCCGAGACCTCGTAAACATAGTATGTCCCGTGATCATCCGAGCACGACTGGTGGTGCTTGCCAATTAGGCCCCTCAACCCTGAACCATGTCCTGAACCCAAAGGCTTGTAGAGAACAACGAGTTTGCCCCTAGGCCCCTATGTTCTTGCAGATCTGTGCGTTATGAAGGTTGATGCTTGGGCTTGAAAACGTATCCTAAACACAAAACGACCTTTGCCTGAAGCCAAATTCCCCGAAGCTTATGATCCCTCCGCGTGACAACCCTACAAACCACCGAAACACCCTTACATAAATCTCTGACAAAACCTTGACCTCATAGAACCCTTGAAAATCCTGGCACAACGCATGAAATCTTACAAACCCTAAACCCCCAAACCCAGAAACCCAAACAAACATCTCAAAGCTCTAGGAAACCCCCTTAGGTGCTTGGTAGGGAATGGGGGAATGGATTATGGAGACTATTATTGGGGATTATATATAGGGACTACTATAGGGATCCATTCCGCCAATTCCCCCATTCCCTACTAAGCACCAGACAGTAGGACACCACCTGTCGGGTCCTCGATCTCCTGCGCCGCAGCGCTGAGAAGCGGCTCGGAGATGGTGGCGAGATCACCGGCTGGGCCGTTGTACCTCGTTTCACCCTTTTTTGTGTGGCGACTTTGGGGTTTCGGGTTTGGGGTTTTTGTGGCGACTTTAGGGTGTATGGTTTAAGGTTCGTAGTTTGTTGTGGCCTTATATGTACCTCGATTCGCGTCCTCTTCTTCTTGTAGTGACTTTGTACTTTAGCTTAAAAAGTACCGCGGATATTTGTTGGGGGGTATTACGGGATACTTATTGTATATTTCAAACGCATCTTTGAAGGATTTATCGTGGTATGTATGTGCGTTTGTAGGATTTCTATGCATGGGACACTTACAACATCTCTACACTATGATAGGGCCGTTACAGGGTATTTGTTGATAATTGTCCGACGCTTTTTGTGGTGGGGACCCTTTTCCGCTGTTTGTGCGTGAAAGTTAAGGGGTGCGGCGTCTGGGAGTGATACAAATCAGCAGTTTAGGGCCTGGGAGGTTGCAAGTTCCGGGTTGTGGGGTGAAGGTTTTGGGGTTTTGCAGCGGAGTGTCCATAGTATTCACAAGCGTCAAGGACAAAAACAACATATCACCAACTCCCGTACCCGTCTACTCAAACCCCGGATGCCGGAGCCCAGAAAAAGACCCTTCAACCCACTCAACCGGCTAGTAGAGTTTCGGGCTTCTGCTTCCGGGAAGGTCTGATGGCAAACCTTATCGTACCCCTTGTAGTAACCCAAACCAAACAGCAGCCGCAAAGTAACCCTTCTAGCAAGCCTTGAATAGACCAGTAGTAACCCCTTGTAGCCACCCTTATAGTCGCCCCAACTCCCCTTTAGTCTTGAGCCGAAGGGCGGGTTCATGACCACGATGTTGATGTCCTGCGCACCGGAGCGGCTGGGGTTCGCCGTGGTGGAAAGTATACCTCGCAAGGGAGAAGGAGCCAGGGAGGGACTTCAGGGCTCCGAACCTCCAACTTCATAAGAAATACCTGACTACCAAAACCAATCCTTTGTCGGATGTTTAGTATAAACTACTCCAAAACTATATTCTCAGTATCAAGGCCCCTATCAATATTAGGGGTCGAAGGCCGGGGCCTGGGTCGCCAAGCTCACGACTGATCTGCGGGGCTTTAATGCCGCTGTATCGGAGCATTAGCTTCTGCATTTACTTCGTCAGCGCCGTCGCCATCACCATCGCAACCACATCAGCCATTTTTCGCAGTCGTCATCAGCAGCGGCCAGCATGGTAGCAGATGCAGCAGTGCCAGCCTGAAGGCAAAACACTGCCACTCGCCGCCACCACCCCCACCACCCACACCACCCTCACCACCACGACCACCCCACCACCACCACCACCACCACCAGCATCACCGCCACAACCATCACAACCACATCGTCGCCATGACCATCGTCATCATCTTCTTCTTCATGGTCATATCGAAAATCATTGTCGTCGCCACCAGTGTTAACACTGTCCTGTAGACTCTCTACCAACTGTGAGCAGTCGGAGTGCTGATACCCTAACAACCGCTCTGTCACACAGCTCCAAATGTCTCGATTCCTCGTCGAATCTGCTGACAGAGCGCAATTGTTAGCGTGGTACCGGCACGGTGTCGGTTGCAGGTCCGTCGTGCCCCCTGGGCATGTCGCAGGGCAGAGAAGTGCCTCTGCCGGAAAAACCTGACGCATTGGCTCTGCTGATTTTTGGAGAGGGGGGCTTCAGGCCTTGAGGGTAGCAACCAGTCCACTGCAAAGGCAGGTAGATGGACCAGCCATACTGCATGCATCATAGAACGCAAGACTGTCTGTTCCAGAGGTCGTACCTGTGCATGAAACGTACGTACATTCCAACACAGGCACACCTCATGTACAATATCCTACGGACCAGAAACGTTTGCAGCACAGCGCCTGGAGCCAGTGGCCGGTACGAAGTGCACGTAGACAAACATATCTTGTACATTACCAGCATTGTAGCATCAGAGATGTTGTTGCAGGATTCAACATACTCAAAGAGCACTGGGTGCAAGGGAGCAAATGCGCGGCCTCTGGTAAGGGCAGCCTGGCTTTGGTCTGTTTTATCAAAGAGAGGAGTCTCCACGAATTGGGTCCGGTGGAGTCTTTGCCGCAACTATCAGTGTGGAGTAGCTTTACAATCCTGGTTCCGAGAGAGAGGCGTGCACTTCAGTCGGGGGCTTCACCTCTCAGCCCCTCTGTCGCCAGAACATGTCCACGAATGCAGTATCCCAACAAACTCATCAACAAATGAAGCTTCCTCTATGTGACAAAGTCCAAGACGACACAGCCGCCGGATCACAAGCAAATGCTCAGCTTCATGAAACATGCACAACGAGAGAACAACCTATTCAAACTCGGACACTTCAAGCACTGGATGAAGGCACACAATCCTTTCACGAACTGCTTGCTAGGCTCATCACGATCTTCTATGTCCGAAATCCTTGAACTGAGTGCCCAAATCGGATCATCCCGGGAAGTAGGGCCCAACCAGGTATCTGATCAACAACTGATGATGTCAATGTCCAATATGGATGGGCTTGGAAATTTTTCGATTGATGCTTGCAGGTCGTTTTGCTACTCGGTAACATGTAGCAGCGTAGCAAAGAGCAGTGACCTCTTCTCAATGCCAACCCAGGTACGAAAGCCACGCCGAAGAGGGCCAAACTGAAACCTGGATCGTCTCTGCATCATCAGCTGCAGATGGTCCCCGTTGCCAGTTGCAGAAACACAGACGCAGCAAGGGTCGGTAGGAGCAGTAGTGGCCAAATAGCTGCAGCACTAGCAATGGCAGCACTCGCATTATGAACCCACAGTAGCGGTGGTGGTAGTAGCAGTAGCCTTAGCCGTAGCAGTAGCAGTAGCAGTAGCAGTAGTAGTAGTAGTAGTAGTAGTCGTAGTCGTCGTCGTCGTAGTGGTAGTAGTAGTATATAGTAGTAGTAGTAGTAGTAGTAGTAGCAGCAGCAGGCGTGGTAGTAGTAGTAGTAGGAGTAGTAGTAGTCGTAGTCGTAGTCGTAGTCGTAGTCGTAGTCGTAGTCGTAGTCGTGGTGGTGGTGGTGGTGGTAGGGGTAGTCATGGTGGTAGCGGTAGCGGTAGCAGTAGCCGTAGGGGTAGCGGTAGTGGCAGTGGTAGTCGTAGTAGTAGTAGTAGTAGTAGTAGTAGTAGTAGTAGCAGTAGCAGTAGCAGTAGCAGTAGCAGTAGCAGCAGCAGCAAAAGAAGTAGTAGTAGTAGTAGCAGCAGCAAGAGTAGTAGTAGCCATCGTGGTAGGAGAGGCGGCAGCAGCAGGACGAAAATCCACCAACAGCACTGACGAAGTGCATGCGTCGATGCTGCAACTCTTGTCTAACGACAAACCACTGTTGGGAGCAACAAACGAGCCGAGCAGGTGTTGATTTGCACTGGCAGCATACTTGGGAGTTTCCGAAAATTAGGGGTACAGTATTTTGGGGTCCTTATTTTAAGGATCCTATTATTTGGGGTCCTATATTAGGGTCCCCTATTTTCGGAAAATCCCACTTGGGTCCTGGTTCCCATATTTGCACCGAGACGGTCGAGATAACCCGTGATACACGAGAAGATTCACATTGCTCTTTGTTCAAACATCTACATTGCCACCGAGGCGCCGTGCTGTCTAAATCCACCCATGTCGGACACGGATCTATCAAATAAACCGGGGGCCAAAGCAGGCAAACAGCCTTCAGCTACTAAGCCACCTGGAGCCCCAAACCTGCAGGTACATCGGAGCTTTCAAGGGCTTCCGAGTGCAAGTAATACAGCGGTCGGAATAATCAGTAAGAGTATCCCCTTGCAGTCCATAATATGCTTCTACTATTCTACTATAATGTACCCCAAAAGCCCACTCATGCCCATTCTAAAATTTAAAGCCCCATATTACCACCACGACTACTACTACTGCTTCTACTGCCGCTGCGACGACTAAGGTTCAGAGGGTTTGCCCTTCGCCTGGTGAGTCCTGGGGAGGAGATGTTACAAGATCTAATCACAGTTGCTGAGAATTCTGTGCCTCAGGTATATATGTCTTACAGGCTCTGGTAGGGTATCAGAAAGCGTGGTTTTGCATTCGATGCGTTGTCTCAGTGAGTGGATACTCACTTAGGGTCCTTATGAGAAGGATGAGAAGGATCCTACAATAGAGGGTTTTGTAATATGGAGTCCCTTGTTTTCGGAAACTGCGACCCTGCTTCAGTCGACAGGCGTCATCTTTCACGGAGATGCAGAAGGTTTCTGAGTCCAAGTTGAGGGTCAGTTCGACTGAGAACTGGGCAGATATGACAAAAACACTTACGTAGGGTCGAATGCAGACAGAGCTGCCAAGTGCATGTTTTGGTTCGTAGGTCGCAGTAAAGCAAGCAAGAATAAACCAAATAGGCGGTTTTCGCATCTTTGCGGCTCCGGGCTTGGCACGTATCCTAACTTTCCCACCGACCGAATCCAAACCCTCAGTCCAAAAGCTGAGACTCCTCACGCATCGAATGCTGAAGCCCAGATCTTGGAAACCCTGACGACAGACCCCGAAGCCTGCAATCGCTACCAAATCACGCGCTTCTTATCGCTGTTCATCGAGCGGCTGTTGCGCATCTTTGGCTGAGCTGATCCACCGTCAACTCTCGAAGCTTTAGGTTTACGGCTTCTTGGAGCTCTCAACTCGACCTAATCTCTTATGTTTTTACGAAGTCATGCACATAGATAGCCGCGCGGATCAACATTGAAACTGTTAGTGACGGAGTCGGACGTCGGCCAGCTCATGCAGGGACTTCATCCAAGCGTCAATGAAGAATTTCTTGGCAGTAGCCGAACATGAATCTCGACAAAGTTTGAGAAGAGTAGCGATGGCAACAAACGCGCCATAAACGTGAACATGTCAGTCATAGTCTTGAGTCATGAAATAATCTTATGGTAGCAGACACGGCAACAACAGCAATAATAACCGATTCCTTCTCTCATGGTAGCAGGACTGCTTGTTCTTCTTAGAGTAGTGGAACCGACACCGGAAAGAACGACTGTTATTGGTTGTTGGCTGAAAACAAAACGAACATGACAATCATGATAGTACCAAGTAGACCTACGATACTAATACTTGCAAAACATGGCAGGAATCTTGATTCCTTGGCAAAAGAGTACGAACAGTTCCAGGAATCCAGGAAGAGCAACCAGCATGATCAGTCTCCAGGCCGCGACGTTGGAGGGTACATCGACATCTTGCTAAGGGTTGAATTCAAAAGATTCCGACTAGCGATATGAATCAAATCAAACGTGTTATGAAGGTGTTATGCGCGGTGGTGGTGGTCGTCGTAGTAGTTGTTGTTGGTGCTTCTGTACTAGTTGTAGTAGTTGTATTCGTCGTCGTCCGTCGTCGTCCGTCGTCGTCCGTCGTCATCGTCGCGGTCGCAGTATTAGTAGTAGTAGTAGTAGTAGTAGTAGTAGTCGTAGTCGTAGTAGTAGTAGTAGCAGTAGTAGCAGCAGCAGCAGCAGGAGTAGTAGTAGTAGTAGTAGTAGGCAGGCGATGATGACGATGATCATGGTGATGTTGGTCATCATGATGACCGCGAAAAGATGGTCATGATGGTGATGATGAAGGCTACCAGGATGACAATTATGACGGAGCAGATGCAGAATCGCAAAGGTCTTTACAAGTCAAGCATATTGCTGCCTGCCGAACCTTCCCTTCTACGCCACCCGACCCTTTCGAAGCGAAGGCAGGCTTTGTGATTGAGACAAGCGAGGGCTTAGGCCGTGAAAGGCCCGGGCTGGGGACACCGGGGTTTCCCCGAGGCCGCTTGGAGGATGAGGGAGGGCGTCAGCTCCCCGTTTGGAGCACTTAGAGTACCTACGAAGCCATATTGCCTAAGTTGACTGATCCTGCAGGCAAATTCTCCAAAACGCTTTGCTTCTACATTTCGCCCGGGACCAGGACGGAAGAATTGAGCACTGCAATCTACTCGTCCGCGAGTCTGCAGCAGCTTTATGCGTTGGTAATACGGTTGCCACTGCGAACAACACTGCAACAACCAGACTGTTGTTGCTTCAACCACGAACCCAAACCCAAGTCACAAAAATCATGCAAACGCACAAGCCCTCTGTGACTCTACGAACCGGAAGCTCATCACAAACCCCCTCTGACGCTATGCACAGCCCTGCTGCCTCTCAATCCCAAAGCGGCTGCTCAGATCGCTTCCCTCGAGCAAGCTCCGGCTCTCAAAACTGGCGAAGGGATGGGCGAAGCCTTCTTTCGCAGCGCGTTAACTGGGATATCAGGGATATGCAAGTTGTATCCGATTCCTGGCATCTGCTTCAGGATCAAGCTGTCGGTTGAAAAGCAGCGCCCAAGATCCCTTCCACTCACCAAAGGCTCCAAATACCCATGCGAGCTTCGGGTTCTTTGGTATACATCATACATCAAATATAATCCCTAAACCCTGAACCCTCACGAATCGCAAATCCTCTAGGTCTTGAGTGAAGTGGTCTGCGCGGGAAACTTCCCTTGTGGCAGAGGGTGGGGAGGGGGCGGAAGAGTTTGGTGTTGTTTGAGACAGTCTTTCCCCTACCTTTCTCCCCCCGTCGTTCCGATGACAGGTAAGGATGCTGCTCCCCACCCTGCACCTCCAAACGTCACATAAACAAACCAAAGCGCCTAAACGGACAATGCCCAAGCGACCTCGAAGCCCTAGAACCCTGAACACAGGCACATAGACCGAAAAACCCTGAACCGTGTAGAGGCTTTTGGAGCCTTGAAACTTTCGGCCGCAGGCAAAGGCCCGGTTCAAACGTGCCTGCGATGTCTAAGCTGTCCCTAGGCCGCCAAACGCAGCACAGAATCAGAGCTCACTTGAAGGATCAGGAGGCGACTTTGCTAAGGGATCATGATCGCGAACAGCTATGCATGTACTGATGCGTAATGCATTGCATGCAGATGCCCGTAAGGCACACTTCAACCAAATGACAGCCACCCCGGATTCCTCAAGCAAGGCTGAAAGTCCCAAAACTGTCAGGGTGCAAGATTGACCCGTTTTCAGGTTTCGAGTTCGGGCCCTTGAGCCCTATACCCTAAATTTCTAAACCCTGGCGTGATTCGGTTGATGATACAAACATCCTGCCTTACCTTAATGGCCCTAGACTATGGGTATTATGGTATATTCCTTATTATGGGTAATGCAGGATCTATATCATCAACCCTAAACCCTAAACAGATCGCTTCCCTTAAAGGAATGGAACCCTCAGGAGCTGGAGACTCCGGGAGCTTTGGGGTCGCCGCTCCGCGGTTCTTCAGTTCCGAGACCGCCCGGGGGAGGTCCTAAACCGGAGCCTGAAATCTCTAATTATAGGGTCCTGAAGGGAGGCTGGTTCAAGGGGGGAGGGTACAAAGGATCCTTGGGAAACCTTAAGGGTACCTTAGGGAGCACTAGACTAGAGAGAACTTGGGATTAGTAGGGTTATCTACCCCCCCTGGGAGCCCCCTCCCATAAGGATACTATAATCTAAGCCGTAACCAAAAAACCCTAAACCTTGAAACCCCCAGAAATAAAGCCCGATACCTTACCACCATAAACCTACAACCCTACATGTAGAGTTTAATGACCCTTTAGCTTATACCTAAACCTACTTAACTCTCGAATCTTTGGGATGCTTTCGGTCGGCGGGTCGATCTCACACCAGAATGGACGGAGCCTTGCTCTCGGCAATCGGAATCTCCAGGGAGAAGTTCCTCGGCGCTGCGACTGCGAGGGAGGAGGGAGGAGGAAGGAGGAAGGTTTCAGGGTTCAGGGTTTTAGGGACCCCGAAACCCTATAAGCCCTATAATAATAAAGCCTGTAAACCCTATAAACCCTGAACCTCCTAAACCCTATGAACCCTACAAACCCTAAACAGGTTTGTAGTTAAACCTGAAGAGAAGTCACCCCAAACCTCAAACTCTGAGCCCATAGGCCCAAAACCTCCCCAGGTCTGGCGTCCCCAGCTGCTTTGCAGGGGAGACAAGATGTTTACGACTGCACCAAAGCTGAGCCGAAAGCCGAACGCACAAACCCTGGACCTCGACCTTCATCCCAAAACCCTGGCTCTCAAACACCCGGACCGAAACGCCCAAAAGGAAAATAAATCGTGCAAGGCATCTCTGAGTAATGGAAGTCAACCGTCAGGGCCTCCTGCGAAGAATCTATTCTTCGAATTTTCTAAACTTCACGTAAAAAGCTTGAGGGTACTTGGCATTTAGTTTTACGAGTTTCGGTTTGGGGCTGTTTGAGTTTGTTGGCCCAGCGTTTCGAGAGTACGTGGTTTCAGATTTCGAATTGGGCGTTGGGTGAAAGGGCTCAGGGTTCGGATATTGGAGCTTTTAACGTTTTGACGAGATGGTGGATCTTATAGGTCTCGCATCCATGGGATTATTGAGTCTACTACGTCATGGACTTTGGTAGATGTTGAAGCGAGTATAAGCATACTCCCAAATCTTGCGTTGCATGCATGCTGCTGTATGTAGCATATAATACGACAGCAGACTGTTTGGTGCTTCTCTATGCTTCACAGACCGAGAGAGCGAATGTGTACTCCGCAATACTGCGTTGCATGTATTGTTCTGTATGTAGAATATAACACGACATCAGACTCTTTAGTGCTTCTCTATACTTCACAGATTAAAAAAGTAAACCCCATACACATCTCTGTGCCTCGGAGTTCGCCGGCTCATAAAGCGCGGAGTACATGTTCCTTGGTTGCGGATACGAGGCAAACTTCTTCCAATAGCCTGGCTGTCAGGATTCATTCTTTACGTTTGAACTCAAACTCAAGCAGTCTGTCCAAGAGACAGAGCCAGGCCAATGCCACCCATACCTGGGCACCAGCAGAGAACTAAAACACATTGCTTGCCTTCGAAGCTGCCAGTTCTGGCTGGTGGAGCTCGGAAACTGAGACCGACTTCAATCTCCTGTAATTGCCACGGAGGCACGTGCACTTCTCGTCGGTGCTTTCCTAAACCCCACTTCGGGTTGCAGTGCTCATGGCGCGTCTTTTCAAGTATGGCCGATGCTCCACACTCCAAGGCCACACGTTGTTGGTGGCATGAGTCGCTCGACCCCCAAAGGATCTCATCCCTCCACAGCTCAAGGTGAGCCTCCGAGCATCATGCTCCGGCTGGTCTTTTGCAGCCGGCAACAAAGTGACATCTAAATGATATTTGTATGACTGCTCTACCATCGAATCTTCCAACTAACACTAGCAGCTAGCACTAAAGAGCTCTGCTTTCTGGTTCGATGAGACCTGGCAAGTAATACCAGTCCCACCACCCGCTCCACCTCTAACTCTCAAACAACTCAAACAAGGCTCGAACAAGTCAAGACTCGCATTCGCATCAATGCACGATAACATGTAACTAGCATGGATTGGTTCACAAGGTGGTCTCAGCAAAGCAAGGATCCATCAATACGCACAAGATCAATTAATGCAAAGCTGTATCATTCCTACCGAGCTCAACCTACGAAGATGCCCCTCGTCACTGCTTGAACTGGCTGCCGGCAGAAGGGGCACGGCTGGCCCCTGAGCAGCTGCTGGCATCCACTGCAGAGCGCATGGCCGCAGGGAGCCAGTGCCACGAGAGGACGGTCTTCATGACAAATGCCGCACGAGCCGACGAAGCCGTCAACGGGACCTGTGCAAGCTTCGGCTGCGGCCGGCACATCCCAGGATGCACTTATCCGCAAAAACTCGTAGAAGTCGGCCACGAAGTATCGGCTTCTTACAAGCTCAACGTTCAAGCTGCGAAATCCATGGTTCTGCAATGCCTGCAACAAAGCCACACGGAACGTCTCTGTCTCGCGCTGGCCACCCAGACAAGGCATGCAATCAACTTTCGGACAGTCATAGTGAGCATTGTACCCTCCACCGTCGCTGACCCTGTTACACTCTGCCTCGAAGGACGCCACCCGCTGCGCCACCCAGTTGTGAATGATCTGCCGTCTGTTATCCCCAGACTTCTGACTCATGCGCTGCGCGAATGACATGGTGTGGCAGACTGCTTGGAGAGGCCACAGGGAACAACGTGTGCGAGTTGGCTTTAAGCACTTTGCCGGTCCTGTTCTCTCGGGCCCGGAACGACAGCCACACAAGCATCTGCCCTTTC
Source organism: Symbiodinium sp. clade A Y106 (assembly GCA_003297005.1). Classification (NCBI taxonomy): domain Eukaryota; class Dinophyceae; order Suessiales; family Symbiodiniaceae; genus Symbiodinium; species Symbiodinium sp. clade A. Next base: position 91,400 of record BGNK01001688.1, on the reverse strand, counting down.
GCGCTCCTTAAAGGGAACAAATCACAGAGCACCTTCGGGAGAAAACTTCGTCAAATCTAGGGCTGAGCTGTTTGGGGGTTGCCAACCAATCGCAACAAGCCTAAGACATATTACGCAAGTGTTGGTCTTTGCACTCTTTCTTCTTGATAATGCTGCAAGTGCTGATCTTCCGAACCGCTAACACTTGAGAATGCGTTGTCCACGTTTCCATTGTCGTTTTCTCGGCTGCTTGGTGCCAAGGTGCCGAGGCCCCCGAGATCTTCGCAGAGCGTCCGCAGGGTGATCTGGTACGTTCCTGTTTTGGCATTTGGGCGGCTTGATTATTGCGACTCTAATCTTTGGGGCTTCCGTCACAACCGCAAAGTACTCTGGAAGGCAGCTTCTCAGAGCAGCTCAACCCCGGCATTGGGCGCATTCAATATTATCAATTTCGTCACAAGGCCACCCGCGAGCACCGCTTCAAGGAACATCCCCTCACCCAAACACACTCCAACCCGGTGCATCTTCGCAGTCCCAGACTCCCTGCTTCAAGATACAGGGAAAATCCAAAGTCGGATACTGCTGGATTGAACGAACCGTTAGTGGCCTCGCTGCCCGGCGGTGCAGTTCCAGCATGTAAGAGACCCGTGCGAGATCAGCGTACCTTCTCACCAAGCTGTGGGTTTCAGCCTATGCTTGGCTGATTCTTCGCTTCGAGTTTCGGGTGATGTTGAAGTCTCTGAATCTTTACCAAGCGTTTGTATGATTTATTATGATTACGTGGTGGCTGTGCTTTCGGGCAACAGGCTGGGGATTCAGGGCTTGTAGGTGCAGAGAGGGTAGGTGTTGCGACTTGGGCTCATGTTTGGTGTGTTTGTGGGTTCGAGAATTTCAATCTGCAAGCTTGGAACAGGGCGCTTTCAGACTTCAGGGTCGAAGATTCTCGGGTGAAGAGGAGGAGGCGAGGAATGTGAGACTTCTCGCTCAGCTTCAGGCGGGTATATATCCAATCAATCCTGGTGTCCGCAGCATGGTTGCTGCAATCTGCCGAACTCAGTTTCACGGGCTTGAGAGCATCTGGAACTGAACACGAACTTGCTTTTCCGCATCGTGGACACCACAGCTGGCGCACCGACTTTGGTGAGGCGGCTCACACCAAGGAGGTAAGCCACTACCTGCAAGACAAGCTCGAACTAGGGTTCGACAGTGAGCCTATCAAGGAACCAAGGGACCGCTTGCACGACGCCGTTGTTCTCTTGCAAGCTTCGGATGGGGGGCAGGTGCTCGGAGTCCGTACAGGCTCTCCTATCGGTATTTCAGGAGTCATGAAACAACTGCCGACGGCCCCCTGCAGGGCCACAGGCCTGCATCTATTGCAAGCCAGAGTTGCGGTTGGGCAAAGGATTAAGGGTTGGAGGGCTCCACCGAACGTGCGAGCAAACGCTTGGCTTTCAATGGGGACCATACGGAACGTTTTTGTCCATCGCTGCACAACTACTGTATAGCAAAGTTAAACAGGCACGACACTACGCCTGCAAGCATTACCAGGCCTGCCACTTGGAGTGACTTGGCGTCATGTCCAAATTCAGCAACGGAGTGCCGCACAGGCGCCTGAGCCATTGTTAGATGCAGATGGAGACTAGCACCCAGCTCACATAGCACTGAAAGCTTCATACGTGAGAATCTATTGTAAGCACGACACCCGAGTGAGATATCACAAGACGTACTGACATGGCGATGAGCCATTAAGCCCCACTGATGGCTCACATTCTCTGAGGATTGAATTCAGACGGGAGGTACTGTACTTGATGTTGCCCTACGTCACTGAACACGACAGCCTCAGCCCTATCCCTGTTACGTGAGCCATCCGCACTCAGTCTTCAAAGCGCGACCATGGCTTCAGCCGACCGCTTCGTGCAAGGACGGGCTGAGCAGCTCCAGAGCTGGGTGAGTTCGAGTGCGATGGCGCTTCAAACACAGGGGTTTAGGGTTTAGGGTTTTGGGTTTAGGGTTTAGGGGCACGACACCAAAGGCGAGGTTGAATCCAAGTACAGCAGACGGTAGACTTGATCACCTACAAACTACCTCCAGGATACCAAACTAGATAACCAGGGCACTCCGTGTCGACCTGCTTGTAGAACCAGATGGCATGCTTCCTGCAGTTTGTCTGTCTGCAGAGTTTGGCATAGTTTAGAGGGTTTCGGGTGTTGAAATCCAAAAATTTTAGGGTTCTGCTTTCTTGGGCCTCTATTTCAGACACCATCGTCCCAGAACCAAGGCCATCCAGTCAGAATTTCTGGGTTCAGGGCTTCAGGTCAGAGCTTGAATACTTGATCGAATCTTGAAGCCATTCTCTACCAAAACCCTGCAAGCCCAAGACTCAGGATCCCGCCGTGGTCACACCCGAAACCTCAACAATGGTAATACTAACACCAATACTAAAGTTACCAATACTAAGCCCTACAAGCACCCAAAACCTCAGGCCCTGGACCTCCAAAGCCCGAGCCCTGGAACCCTGACGCCCTGAATTTCTCTACACGCGACCTCGACAAAACGCCCCAAAACGGCTGAGCCGCCATTGCCTTACCCCTCAGAACCCCAGCCCCCCGCAAGGAGCCTCAAACTTCTGGAATCCTACGCCGAGGGCCTCAAGAATCAGCGAGAAGCTCGGGAGCCCTGCGAAGCCTCGAAGAGGTAAAGCGCCAAAGCCTTAAAACGCTTCACACACCGTAGAACGTCATCTCCAACCCCAAACTCAACAGGAAACTCCAGAAATCCTCTTGCAATACTACGACGAATCTGCCCCGAGGGCGCCTGGAGCTCAGGAGAAGGTTGGACGTGATTCGGTGGTCAACAAAGACCTTCACATTCCATTTCGTTTGTTGTGCCATGGTAGTTGTGGAATGAACTAGTCCAAGGCCCACGGGAAGCGTATACTTTAGATCTTCTGGTGACCCTTCGAGTTCGCCATAACGACGGAAGGCTTGCTTGGGGGGAAGGGCGGAGATTTCTATACAAGGACTTGGACTCAAACAAAGGCGTGAGGTTCTACGCTGAAGCGCAGGGACATGAGTTGAGACGGTGAACAGGGTTTCGGATTGTGAAGCACGCCCCATACGAAAAGACCCTTCTTCTGGTTCTCAGAGAATCCAACCCGCCTTGGACACTAGATCGAGCTCTCAGGTGTCAATGTAGAGGTTTGGGAGGCCTTGCTTCCGGGCGTTTAGGAGTCTCGACCAATTCACCTCATGTTGCCATGCCTGGAAATTCGTTGGATCCTGTGGCCGCATGCTCCCCCAAACCTTTCCTTCCAACCCTAGACCCCTAAGCCCTAAACTACGACGTTTCCCCAGTCTTGGGGGTTCGTTGTTTCCGGGGAGTCTGTCAAGAGCTTTGCACCCCTTTCCGGCCTGCATCAGCTCGCCGATCACCGGGAGTCCTTGCTTAGGGCTTTCGGATTTGGGGGTATGGGGTGTTGCCAGCCTAAAGTCCTTGTTTCAAGGGCTTTGGGGCTTCTCTTCGGATGGATCCTAGTTTGGGGATGATGGCTCTGAAGTTTTAGGGTCTTGGGCTCTTGAGTTTTCGGAGTTCGCGGGCAGTGTCTAATTTCAATGCTCCTGTGTGCAGAGAAGCCTTTATCCAGAGTCTGGGATGTTCTTGTACTTGGGACGAAAACCCACCAATGGCTTTGTTGATTCTGGCTCTGGGGCTGAGGAAGAGCCATGCTGCAAGTACAAAGTCACAGGCCTGGCTGGCGCGCATGGTCGCTGAAGGCGCCACCCACGTAAGAATCAGAAGAATGCTGAGGATTGATACTTCGAAATGGTTTTCACAACAATAGCTATACCACTAGCTGGTACTCGTATAACTTCACTAGGTTCTTTGTCGCTCCTCCATTGATGCCGGTCATCTTGCCGAAGCTGATGCTCTCGAAGGCCGTGCTGGGAGCCTGGCTCTCGGACTTGCCGCAAAAAGTGGGAATCGGTAAGTTTAGGGCTTCAGGGGTATTGGGGATAGGGTTTAGGGCTTGGGGTTTAGGGTTTTGGGATTTCGGGATGAAGTTGTAGGGTTCAGAATTTCGGGTTGAGGGTTTCGGGAATAATGAGACGGCTGCCAAAGCAACAGAATTTGACACCTCAAGCAATCCATAAAAGCGCACAGGTCAGCTCGGATCGCCTATACCTGAACGCACGAAATGCTTCAATGCTCAACTAGCCCTAACTTCCCAGAAGTTCGCAACTCAGGACTCACAGTCCCTGGTTCCTGAAATCCCAGGACCCTCACTTCTAGTCCGATCCTAACAAAGACTGAACAAGGTCCCAATAACCCTGGAGCCCTGAAGTCCTCAAACCCGTCACAGAAGCATCTGGCCACACCCAACACCAAAGTCCCTAACAAACAATCTGTAAGCTGCCATCTTAAACCCCCAGAAGTCCCAAACCCTAAACCCTTAAACACTAAACCCTAAACCCTAAACACTAAACACTAAACCCTACACCCTACACCTTAAAGCCTAAACCCTAATTAAACCCTAAAGCCTGAACACTAAAGCTTCTAACCCCAAACTCTCCCAGAAGCCATGGCCTCCTGGCCCTTGGGCACCAGGGTGCCGTAGAAGCCCCGGCCTCGCGGCGAGGGCACCTCGGCAGAGTCCCCAACCCCGAAACTGCCAGAACCCTCAAACCTCTAAACTTTAAAGCTGTATATAAACCCCAAAACCCCGGTAAAGTCGGGTGCAGCAGAGGCCTTGCGAATTGGAACAAGGTAACCAGAGAAAAAGTCTGCGTTTGCAATGTTGGTTTGCTATGAATATTTGGAGACTTTTAAAGGGGCCCTAAGCGTTGGAACGAAGTAAAAATGTCGGCGTTTGCACTGCAGTATGCTACGAATATTTTGGGGCATTTAAAGAAGCCATGAGAAGTAGAACGAGGTGTTTGGGGGGTGATATAAGGAGCTTTTCTATAAGGGGTGTCATGGTACCTTAACGACTAGACCCCGCTGCTGGGGATATAGTATACTGCATGTATTTTGGGACTTGAAAGGGATTGGGAGGAGCTCGGCTTTGGCATCTACATTTAAAGGGTCAACAGGCTTTCGCGGTTTCGTGGTGTAGAGTCTTGTTAGGGCTTTGGATGGCTTTGGGCTTCAGAGATTTTCAGGGTTTAGGATCTAAGGCGCTTGAAAACGCTTGGTGCAAACCATATTGCAAGTCAATTGACGTCAGTGCCACTTACTTTTTGTATGTGTATATATATATATACACACACATACATACGGACGTACATACGTACTTACGTACATACATACATACATACATACATACATACATACATACACAGACAGAGATGGTTTAGGGCTCTGGTCACAGGCGCGGCCATTGGTTGAAAGGGTTTATTGTTGAGAGCTCATCATGAGTCGTTGGTTGCTGCCGCAGGCGTTCAGCAGCTTTCGGAGTTTACATTAGCTGCGAAGGTACTCTAAACAAGCATTGGCTCCGACAGGCCTGATAGATAGAAGTAGATCCTTATTCCCTGAAGCGTGAGCCCAAGACGACCTTCTGCCTAAGCAACCGAAACGCCTTGAGCTTAAGGCCGAAATCCCCAAAGCACTAAACCCCCGAAACCCTACGACCCCTTCTGCCAAGCCACCAGCGTCGAGCGCTGCAGCCGGCTGCTGGGCCAAACGTCGAACTGCTCGCCTTGGATCTGCCTACAATCTTCCAGGTGTCGATTTCAACAGTCTGCATTTTTTGTGATAATTATGGATCTTTCTTAAAAAACAAGAGAAATCAACAGTTGTCCCAAATCGATACCTAGCCTTGCACGGACTTCACGGAAGGGAACTGCAGGAACTGTGGTAGCAAGTCTTCTGAAAAGGCACCAGAAATCGTAAAAATGCAGCTATCTGGCCTGACTTGGGACTGTTGTTTAAATCGTTCGCCGAGCGTCGCACAGCACGGTTGGACCTCGGCTTGCACACCAAGCACTAAACCACAGCGGCGTCTTTGGATTGTTTCTTGGCATGGATCTGTTTGAGCTCACGGCCTGAAGCTTCTGAAAGACACGGGACCACATCCGCTTGTACATTGATTCCAACGCAGTATACGGCAGACTGCAGACAGCAGCTTGATCTCACCATTCGATATGACACTGACACAAGAGATCGGAATCTGGAAGATGGCTATGCTCGACTATGTCGCCCTATGTTGGCCTGCGTTACTGTTGCAATACAGCCAATTGATTTCGATGATGTCGAACTACATTGGCTTACTTTGCTTCTGTTCCGTGGCTTAAGTGTCGTCTGAGGGGAGGGAAAGCGTGGTGGCAACTGAATGCTGAAAGCTTCACCAGCTGCAGGTGAACAAACTCACCCCTACATCCGAAATGGGAGTTTCCGAAAATAGGGGACCCTGATATAGTACCCTAAATAGTAGGATCCTTATTATCAGGACCCCAAAATGAGGTACACATCCGAAATTGGTCTTCGAGTCTCACTCACCCACCACACCAGGAGCTACCCCAAACTTGCACCAGAAAAGAAGCGAAACATGCGCCACAGATCTGCCGCTGACCCCCCGCACACCAAAACACATCTCCAGCATGACCAAACTGCAATGCCAAAGGGCCTGAGTTGCATCTCTGGATCCCCCAAACACATACGAAACCCGCAATAAACCCTCAACCTTAAACCCTATAAACCCTAAACCTTAAACCCTATAAACCCTAAACCTTAAACCCTATAAACCCTATAAACACCCTATAAACCCCATAAACCCTGAACCCGAAAGCCAAAGGGCCTGAGTTGCATCTCCACTGCGGGCGGGCTCGGCCCTGGCTCACCCTTCAGGTAGGTCGCCAGCCACTTCCTTGTGAGGAAGGGGTTTAGGGTTTAGGGTTGAGGGTTTAGGGTTTAGGGTTGAGGGTTGAGGTTTTAGGGTTTAGGGTTTAGGGTTCAGGGGAGAGGAGGCTCCGGGTTGAGGAGAGGAGGGTTCCAGAGCTGAGGCTAATTAATGGAATGCTGAGGATCTAGAATTCGAAACTTCATCGGTTTTCGTCTGCATGACATTTGCCCCTGCGGCAACTGAACGAAAGCCAAATTCCGCAAGCAAGCACAAGATCTTAGGCTAACAACAACGACTTCAGCAACACTATCGACGACAGTAAGCAACATCTTTGGATCAAGGCGCTTCACCTCCAGCCAGACATGGTTATTCGGCAGCCCAAACAGCCCTCCGATTTCTGCACTGGCATGGACGCCTGCAGAGGGCTGGCTTGGTGGCTACTTGGATTCTTCCGGGGCCGCGAGGCGGGTGTATAAGTCTTCAAGTAGCTGTCGAAGACTTCTTTGAAGCTTGTGTTGCCAAGCACAACTCGGGGCATGGATATGTGTTGGCGTGTTGGCCTTTTGATCGAAATCTTATGCTCAACAGAGCTGAGCTGGGCCGATGCTGGCAATTTAACCCACGTAGACAGGTATGCTGGTAGCTTGGGGTTGGAGCATTCCCGTGTGGCGTGCCTATTTTCAGCAAGCCCGCAACGGTTTCTTCCAAGCCGCGGTAAGACAGCCACAACTTGCAATCGCCAAAAATCCAACCCCAACCCAATCCCTCGAGCCTACACTGCTCAATCCCAGCGGGTAAAAGGTCAGAGAACAAAGACCGTCGAAACAAGGCCTCCTCCTAACACTGAAAATGCCGTACAATTGAAACTGCCCACAAAGCCGTCTTTCAGGCGTTCACAGCAAACTGCAAACTTCCCCATTCTGGGCAGCCCACCCTGATTCAAGAGTAGTCGCTTTGGACCTTTGTACTGCCTCGGCAGGCGCAAGGTAGGGTTTCACATCGCGCTGCAACTGCATGATTTCAAAGCCCAAGATCTCGGGGCTTGGGGCTTATGCTTTAGGGCTTCGGCAATGGGTCTTTCTGTGGCAAAAGTTTCAGATTTCAACGACGAGGCTTCAGTGGGTTTGGCATAGCGATCAATCTACTTGGAGGATCGGGGACGGAACACAACAAGTGAGCGGCGAGTGAGCGCCAGCTACACTAAAACCTTAGTAACAACACAACCAGCCCTATCATAAGCCTGCCTGCAATCCGACTTGCTAAGTCCGACCCCGAACCTCCAAGTCCAGTGTAGACCTTCGAAACAAAAAACTTCCAACTTCCAAGTTCCACATCTGATATCCCTGCACCCAAACCCTAAATCCTCCAGCAACCTCCGGTCTTGCCGGACCTCCTTCCGGGCCAGGGTGCTCGTATAAAGCAACGGCGTCCTCCGGATAAAACAAACGATCCTCCAGGGCTGCCGACGCAACGATCCCCAGCTTCGGCTTCAGCTTCGAGTTTCGAGCTGGGGTTCGAGGGGCTATAAACCCTAAACCCTAAACCCAAAACCCTAATGTAAAGACACAGGAAAATACGAAAATATATACCTGGCAGCAGCTGATATGCGAGTAGCCATCCTAAACCCCAGACCCGACACAAATCTTGAACCCTGCTCCTCGCACCCAGCCCCCCCCNCCCCCCCCCCAAAAAAAAAAAAGGAAAACCACACAAACTATGAATGGTAAGTAATAAGAACCACTACAAGGATAATAATACTGATAATCTAACAATACTAGTAACGAGAACCACTTCGTTGCTGAGTTTATAAGCCCCAAAAAGTATACACTTTCAGTTTTATAGTGGGTAATATTATCCCAAAAAGTGTAAAGTGTATCCACTCAGCTACTAAGACCAAGAGTGAGAGTATTTTCCAAGAACCAGCCTCGAAGTTGTTGGAGATGAAGAGCGGCACACTGCGGTTCTGCGCAAGATGGCTCCGGATCCATACGGGTTGAGGTCTACGGCGGTTAAGAGCTTAGGCTTAGGGTTTTTTGGTGTTTGGGGTCTATAGGGTAAGATCTATTGCTTGGGGTAGCGGAGTGCTTGGGGCGACTCAAAGGGCTTCGGCGGAAGAAGGCGAAGGCAGATCGGGTGGATGATGCGACTACCGAGCTTGGGCCACTCCAGGTGTGACTATCGACATGTTCCCTGCTGGTCTTGAGTAACATCCCCAGGACATCGGCTCCCTTCCACAAACACACCTGGAAAGATGCTACAGAACAACCCCAAACCAGACCAGATACAACTCCCATCGTCTTAGCAAACCCCTCTGCTTCCACAGAACTTCCAAACTCTGCTCAAAACCCTAAACCCTCAACCCTAAACCCTAAACCCTAATGCTCGGGACGGTCCTCCAGGGCCGGCAAGTAGGGCAAGACGGAGCGGAGTGTGGCAAAGCTCTGGGCGGCAGTGACGTTTCCGGCGAGGACCTGACGCCAGACCTGGCTTCGTGGGACTTTGCCGGACTTGAGGAATCCCAAAACACCAGCTCAGCTACCTTCCACCATACAACCGAATCATGCTCCAGCTTAAGCCCTGCGTCAATCGCGCTTCCGTGCAGAAGGCACCACGAGAAGGGATCCGAAGGACCTATGGCCAATCCTAGATTACAGAATACCAGGGAACCCCCCCTCCCCGCACTCAAAAGGAAAATGGCAGCAGCAGCGACAGCAGCAGTAGTAACAGTCGTAGTCGCAGCCGTGGTAATGGTGATGATGATGGTGGTGGTGGTGGGGCTGGTGGTAGTAATAACAAAACTCATTGGATCCACAAGCCTGACAAGCTGACGTGTACGGCCAAATCTTCGAATCCATAAGCCCTGGCCGCCTCGTCCAAGAGGGGCTCCGGCTTGCCGACCTTGTTGGGGTGCGGAGAAATAAGACTCATATTTAAGTTGAAAATGAATATATAGGGCTCTAGAATTTTTATGAGGTGTTGCGGGTAGGGCTTTCGAGCTGTTGGAAGTTTCGGGGGTGTAGGGTTTAGGGGTCTTGGCTTCTTGAACACGTGGCATGGGCTTTAAACCTGCTGGTTTTAGGATCAGGCGCAACCTCGAGGTTTCGATGGAGCTTTTTTGGGGAAACATTGGTGTGGTGCATGGTGCGACATGCGGCTTGCAGGCTGAAAGGTGCGCGGGGTGTGGAACCCCGCGACCTAAGTCCTACTGAAGGCGGAAAAGGCCCCAGCCCAATGGCTGAGCTCCGGGCAACATGGGCCATGACCACCAGCACTTCGCCCCAGACAAGGTTCGGGGAGTCTTGGCAACACAAAGCTGGAGGGCTTGTTTCGATCTTCGCATGTAGGATTATTTGGGGGCCATGAAATGTTCAGTGGGTCTAGACAAATGCCATGTATGACTTCAAACTCTAACCCGGATCCGAAGTCTAGGCGGCGTCCTCAAGCTCGGTTGGGATTCGAAATAACGCTCGTTCGAGCAGTTGCTCAGAGAATGCGATTACGGCTACTTGCCAAGGCTCTGTTACGAAAAACCCACGACTCTTATCATCGTCGCGTAGAAGTTTTGCTATGTAATTGTGGACGGTCACCCTTTGCAATTTCAATAAGTGTGCACCTACTAGTTCATCATGGTGTAGTGTGCAACGAATCAAAACCTATGTGCACGGTGGCAACGAAGATGGTATCACATATTCGTTTGCGCTTCTGGGGTCCCAGTCTGCGGACCGGCGGCTGTGTTTGAACAATGCCTGCTGCAGGTCCGACCAACCCGACCTCAGATGAGCGGTCTTCTGTGATCGTTGTTTAGGGTGGTAGGGTTGGTGGTCCTGCCCTTCGAGCTCAGGGTCCAACTCGGCGCGACCCGTCTTCATTCTGGAAACGGCAAAGTGCCTTTACTTTGGCTTGGCAAGGGTGGGGGGCGACTAGCTCAAAGTTACGGCATCTGGTCTGGTGGTGCCATATTCTTGTTGGGGTTCCTGCTGGGCGGCTCAGGACACGATCCGTTTTCATCCCCAACCCGAAACTTGCGTGCTCTTCTACACTGCTGCGACCTGAACTCTAAACTCACAGCTGTCCAAACCCTTAACCCCGAAGCAGTCTAAAACCTAAACCCCGAAGCTTAAGCCTCTCATGCCCAAAGTAGTCTACGGCCCAAAACCCCGAAGCCTCGCACACACCGATACCCCAAGGCAGCCGAGGCGCATAGCCACCGCCACCTTGACGCGAGGGTCGCGGCCAGCACCAAGCAACGCGAGGCCGGCGCCGTAGGAGATCCTCAGCCAAACGTTCAGGGTCCAGGGCTTTAGGGATGCAACATAGCGGCCTTAATAATCAGAATAGGATTCTGGTGTATACTGTGTTGTAAGTATATATATATATATACACACGGTCTACGGTTCATGTAAGGGGAGATTATTACATCAAATTTGGCCTCCACTGACCCTAGCCCCCCGCCCCGGTGACAACCTCCTCTGCTTCTGGTACAGGCGACATCGAACTTTCGCAGCAAGCAGGACATGGTGAGTAGATAGTACTCCTTCTCGCAGGTGAACCATGACACCCAAGTATAGGCTCAAGGAGCAAAGGCCGGCTATGTCCCACTCATGAAACCCAAATGAACCGAAATCCCGCAAAGCCAAACCCTATTTACGCCCTGTTAAAACGTAACAAAGCTTACAACCCCCTTGTGCAACCCTCAAGCCAGCACGATGAAACATTGCTGCCACAGGATCCCAGCCAGCGCGATTCGCCCCGGATCTGCCTGCCAGTCGCCTCATTTGGTGTGAGGGCCGGCAGAAAGGAATAGAAGGGCATGGCGGGTGTGGGTTCGTGGTTAGGGCTCAGGGCCTACATGATCGTTCAGAGTCGAAGAGGAAAGGACAAGTTTGCTATGGCTGCCTACATGGGAGTTTCAGCAAGCTAAGGGGCAGGGGTCGAAGGCAAAAGCTCGAAGCCCAGGCCAGCCGCAAGTCTTGTTTAAGGCTCTTGAACCTTGCTAAACCTTGAAGTCTAATCCCTTTGAACCCCAAACCGCAGACAAACTTAAACTTTGAAGTTGGTGCCCAGTGCCCCAGACCCGCTTAAAGCCTACACCGTAAACTAAACCGTCCTTTTGATATCTGCACCCCAAAACCCTACACCGAAGGCCCTGATCCATCTTCTCCAAGCGACTCTGGCTCAGCACGTAGGAAATAACCTGCCCATCAAAGCAGCTTGCGGCTGTTAGGGTTTAGGGTTTAGGATTTAGGGCTTCAGGGCTTCAGGGCTTTAGGGTTAGGATTAGAGCTTCACGGAAACCCCTTGGCATTTTCTCTGGAAGGGCTCCTGTAGTGCCCGGAGTGTCGGTTGGGGCTGCAGGGAGTCTAGGCTGTGAGGCTGCGGACGGGGTGGAATCTTAGCGGGCCAGCAAGATTGAAACTCCAGATCCTGAACATTAAACACGCTCCGTCGCCCCACCTCTGAGATGTCACGCTGGTCCTTCTCCCCGGCGCAGTCGATCTCGCCCCCAGAGAAGTACCAGCCGCGCGTCTCCTTAGCTTACATGGGAGTTTCCGAAAAGTAGGGGTATCTTATTTTCCGGTCCTTATAATAAAGATCCTACTATTTAGGTCAGTTTATTCGGGTCCGCTATGTTCGGAAACTCCCATATAGACTATCGGGTGAAGGCGGGGGAGCCTCGGCATTTTGTGGAAGCAACTACTACACTGGGAAGCCCCTGACCCAAATGTTTGCAGATTTCCAGTTTAAAGAGTTGAAAGCTAGAGCTGTGCGAGTTGCGGGCTTGTCAGTTTCGGATCTCGGGTTCACAGTCTCGTGGTGAGACTTCACGTCTGTTTCGTTTCAGCTGTGAATCCATACTGCATGATGGCTATAACTCTCGATTCACTCTTGTATGATGAAGATGGTAGCTTTAGCTTAATGTCCAAACCACAAGACCAATGTCTGCACTCCTGTATGATGACTGTGATTTCTACCTCTTCATTCATGACGATGGCAACTGCCGTGGTGGCTTAATGATGACGGTATTTACCATGAACACTATACGGTGAGCACAACGCTCCCAAAACCGTAAAGTCCCAACAAAAAGTAAAACCTGCAGCCCACACCCCAAACCAAATGATTCCTGCTATATTCAGCCTAGTCGGCATACTCCAGGATGATGTAGCCGGCCTGCGCCAACTCTTGAGCCTGAATCACGTACCTTGCTGCGGGCTGTCTCTCTGTGCCTTCTGACAGAGTCTGTGAGGGCTGGAGTTTATGCAGCGGCTTGGGCTAGGGACTTAGGGGTTTATCGGGCTTCCGGTGACGCTAACTATCTCTGAGCTCTGAAAAGGTCAACCCCGTGCTCTAAGACCGTCAGGATTGCTCGGAAGGACTCTCGTCAATGTCATGGTGAAGTCCTTGTCGTCGGGTGTCAAGGTCAGCCGAATCGAGCAGACTTTCACAGTGGCTTAACACAAACAGGAAGGTTTCTAAGGTGGTTGCATGCTTGCCCATTCAAGCTCACCACCCGTGAACCGGTCGCTTCTTCTCGGCTGGTTGCTCGAACTGCGGGACACTCCAGGAGTTCGCCATGATCACGACCTGCGCAAGAGGGGAGGTGGAGGGCTTAGTGCCAATAAACGAAGGATCGTATGGGTGTTTGTAAGGGCTGGTGTTTGGTGCGTCTGCGGAGGCTATGAATAAGTGTTTAGCCTTTGTGGGTCAAGGTTTTGGGGTGTTAAAAGGGACTGGGGGCTCGAATTCGGTAGTTGTTGGCTCAGGGCTTCTGACCTGTAGTGCAGGTGTTACAGTCACTTTTGTCATAGCTTAACCAAAGCAGTTTCCCAGCGTATCCGGTTGTATCGTCGTTTGCGTATTAACTGTAGTCATGGCATACAGTGTTTGATCACCGCGGCTGCTGCTGCTGCTGTTGCTGCTGATCGTCCGCCTGCTGCTGCGGCTGCTTCTCCTACGGCTACTCCTGCTCCTACTCCTACCACTACTACTACTACTACCACTACCACTACCACTACTACTACTACTACTACGACGACGACCACGGCTGTTGCAAGTAGTACTAATAATAATCATTGATCCCATTTCCGCCACTACCACTAATTCCTACTGAAATGATGATGAGGAGATGGTGACAACGATAGTAGGACTTGCACTCTGCCCGCGGAGCAACAACAAGCGCAACTCATCCGAGCCAGGCTGCAGGGAACCGGTCGCTGGGAGTCTTCGGCAAAGGCCTCAAGCAAGCTATAGCTTACGCGGTGTACTATCAGCCACCGTGCTTCCTTCAGTCTTGATCAGGCGAGTCTAGTCCTATACTTAGGATACAAAACTAATAACTGACACGACTGTGAGTTCTTTGTCTTCGAAAGGCGTGGACAGGCAAGCACCGCTCATTGATCGAAAACTTCCGAGGCTGGCCAGGTCAGTGCAGGCAGCGTTCAGGCTTGCAGCTCCAGGACTCAAGAGAATGAGAGGGGTTTGCGCCGTGATGTGGGATCTTTTGGAATTCCACCGGGTTTACCGGATGTAATGTGGCCTGTGCACATACAGAAGCATGCAGACAGACAAGGAGGCAACTAAGACATTTGGTCGTGCATGCTTGCGCGCCCGAGCAATTTTACAGATTTTCAAAGGCTGTTCGAGGTCCAGCGGCAGACTCGCATCAGCATTGAGCTTGGTTCCGTCGTACGAGGTGATGGTCAAGAACTTGAGGCGCCGCACCTGTCCGGGACCGGTGGCCAAAAAGTCAAAAATCCAAAATCTTGACAAGTGAGGAAGATCATCGCGAATTTGTGGTTCCGAGTTTACCCCGACGCTTTGCAGTGGCACACGGCCTCTTCCTGAGCTGCGCACAGGGCGCCAAGTGCAGCCAACAGTGAAAGCCTGGCGGGGCTGGCTCTACGGTGCTGAGAAGAGTCTTTGAGCCTTTTGGGCTTCAGGGCTTTCAGGACGAAGGCCTTGCGTTTCGAGATTCGCATTGATGACTCGAGTTTACATCCGTTGAACTGTCTTACTCTATAGCACAGCCTCCTCGAGAGGGACGAGGGGAGCACGGGCTTCAAAAGGCCACGCACATCCCCCGTCGTTTACAAGCATGGCCTGTTGCGTAAGGCTATGCTATCTGGTGACGTGCATAGGCGCACGGGTCTGTGTTAAGGCTAAGGTCAGGTGGCATTTGGGAACGAACAAGCCAGTCAGCTGCAAGGACACACATGGGTCACATGGGCTTCACCAATGTCTGGAGGCCTGGATGGTTTCGGCACTTAGAGAGGGCTACAGACAGAATCCTCTCAAGCACTGAGACGCCCACCCCGTAGACTGCTAAGTTCCAACGTTTTCCGAGTTCTGTTGTTGGCTCAGGCAGTGGGGGCTACAAGAAGCGCAAAACATCCCAGGAAACCTCAGTAACATCAGACAACCTCACCAAGACCAGCCTATTGAATAGAGTCGCCCCGGATCACCCAGATCAGTAGCTGAGGGCCGGCCTCAAAGCCATTGCGCCGAAAATGGCCGATGAAGACAAGGCTGCAAGAGGCGGTCTAGTTTAGTTTAAAACCCCAATGAACCTGCACTTGCAAGTCAGGTATGCATGCCAATAGAATCGAGCTGTGGTGCATAAGCCAAATCCAGGTAAAATCTAAACACTAAGCCTTAGGCCCTAGACAGAATCTTGCACACCAAGAGCTCATGAATCCGCCAGTAAATCAGGGCTTCAAGCCGGAGCTGCGGCCGTTGGTCGGCATTTGCAGAATCTCATGCATTTCACCGTGCTCCATGGGTGAAGACAAGGATTGAGGCTCGGGGCTCAGAAGAACTTCAACCTCTAAACGCATTCCAGCTGTCTTGCGATGAACAAGTAGGTATAGATTCTGTTCACCCTACTTAGAGCATAGGGCGTTGGGTTCAAAGCTTAGCGCTCAAGGATTAAGATTCCATGCCGGCTGCAACGCTGGGAGTTGGCGGGTGTGGTTAGAGTTCAAGTCGCATGTTGAATGGGACAACTCGAAACCATGGAATAATCACCATCCGGAGTCCGGCGATCCGAGAGGGTACTGGTATGTCGGGTGTGATGAGCGTAGTTCTTGTAGTTATTAGCGCTGTCACCACTGATGTTGCAACTGCTAATGTCATGCTTGTGTAGTAGCACTCGCGACCACCATTGATGCTTCATCTTGTGATGTTGGGCTGAGATGAGATTGGTATCAGTCTTATACAGCTATTCTGATGACTACTCCTATTAGCGTTCTTGCTCGTTCGACTGGGTGGGTACAGATAATAGCGCGAAGCATGATTGTATAAGAGACACCTAAACCCTAAGCCCTGAATCCCCATAGCCCCCCAGCAGACCTGTCTCCCAGAAATAGCTTCTGCTCGAGTGCTATGAAAGCTTCAGCCTCAAACCTAAGCTCTTGACGGCTAAACTCCGAGGATCCCATTAAAGTAGAGGCCACGAAGTTGGAACACGTCTAGGAAAGCCAGCATTGTTCTTCACTTATCCGACTAGGCTCCCTTAGACATTACAGGTATGGTGCGACTGTTGCTGCGCAAGCGGTGAGTAAAACTGCGATTACCGTTACTTGCTGGGAAGATACGATACTATGTT
This sequence comes from Symbiodinium sp. clade A Y106, assembly GCA_003297005.1. NCBI lineage: Eukaryota > Dinophyceae > Suessiales > Symbiodiniaceae > Symbiodinium > Symbiodinium sp. clade A. The sequence goes on along the minus strand of BGNK01001688.1, from coordinate 74,979 downwards.
CTACAATACTCCTAAACCTTAGGAGACTATGTTCATGGGGCTTTAGGCCACCCCCCCCAGAAAAGCACCCCCAGATTAAAACCTGAACTTCAAGGCCTCGCACAGCATTGAGACAGTGCATGCCGAATCAGATTCCGGATGTTTCTTCTCATCACCAGGGATGGCTCGAACACGCAGTCGCATGCTGTAGCGCAACATCCACTTCGGGAGTTAGCGCAGCACAACATCCACTTCGGGAGCTAGCGGAGACGACTGAGCTCAGTGAGAGGTGTTCTGAAAGATACCTAGCCTGGTTTAGGATTCGGGCGGGGGCTTACGGATACCTACCCTTTTTTAGGAGTCGGGCAGGGGTCTCACATGCTCAGTAAAACCGGCCGCCAATGTTGTTGATGGCATCACGCAGCTGATCATCGGTAGGCCTGGAATGTTTCTCTGGGCACGGGCAGAGGGCAGGGTTGAAGGAGCGCGTCACGAGTGTTCCTTGAAGTCGGGCCGAGTTGGCTTGGAGCCCGAACCATCTAAGACTCAAACCATCTAAGGCTTGAGGTCATAGAGTGAGGAAGACAACAAAATTGGCAATTCCCATTACAGTAACCGATTGTAGCAAGCCTGTTAGTAACTTTTTACATATGCTTCCAACGGCAAGAACAAGATGAACCCTTGATACTGCCTGGATAACTGAAGTCTTCATCCCTACAGCCGAAGCCCTGAACCCTAAACCTAAAACCCCTCTGTAACCTAGAGCTCTTGAAGCGGGAGACATGGAAACCGCTCCGGAGAGCAGTTCAGCATCAGAGCACTTCAGCTAAAGAAGCAGGGTGTAGGGCTAATGCCAGAGCAGAGGAGCCGACGATTAACAATCCGCACAGAGTTTGGGATTTAGGTTTGGGCGATAGGGTTCAAGATATTGGGCTTAGGATTGGGAGTCTACAACTCAACAACGAGCATGCTGAGCTTATGGATCTCGGCCTGTAGATTTGGAGGTGTGGCATTTCGTCTGGCGTTTAAGACCTTTAACCGTCCGTCTCGGTTGCCGATCTTGTTGTGGTAAGGTGGCAGCATCCGGGTCCCTGGCATTTATTTTTGCTTAGCGGAGTTCTGACTGCAGGGTGGCGGGTTGCGCAAGGAGATTTATCTAAGGAACACCCGAGTGCTAGATCAATAGATTCCGTGCGTGCACTCCACACGTTCTTCGTGACCGCGAGATAGGAGTGATGCCATTCCCAGCAGCAGAATGCCCTCTTCGCTCCTGTTTCTGCTACTGCCACAACCGCTACTTGCTGCTACTGCTACTGTTACCATTGCTACTCTGCTACTTACTATCAGTCTTGGAAGGCTTTGGGAGTGCACTTCACACGGCGGCTGGAAGCCTGTGCTGCTGCGAAACTTTCCATCTGCGGCCCTTGAAATTGGTGGGCCGAGACGTCGAAAGCATCCAAGAGCCTCAGAGTCCACCTCAGATCCTACAAGGATTGGGAGTATGGCATGCTACCCTGAGCCACTAACCCGTAGAGCCGCAAACCATAAAAGCTACACAGTACACTCCCTGAGCCTGAAGGACATGTCGGTTCCTTATTTAGGGCCCAGGTTCATACTCTGAAAATGTACCTTCTGGGTGCAATGTTTTAGCAAATATCGGAGCTGACATCGACCTCACTCGAGGAGGCAGTACAACAGCTCCGACATCTAGCTCCGAAGCTCATACTCCACCGCCGAGATGTCGTTCTGGAGATTCACCTTCCGGGCGCTCTCTCTCTCTCTCTCTCCAGATAAGCTTGCGAGATTGGAGCAGCAAAGCTGGCAAATCGGCTATGGAGCTCGTAGGCTATGGTTTGTTTTACTTTCTCCGGATCCTTTCTCCTTGCGCGGTCGGGGGGAGGGGGAGAAAGAAGGGAGAGGGAGAGCGAGAGAGAGAGAGAGAGAGAAAAAACACAAAAAACACAACAACAAAATACAGATTGGTTTGTTTGTTGATCGACTTCCCTAGTTGTCCTCGTGTGGGTTTTCAGTTTGGGGTTCGTGGGTTCGTGTGTTTAGCATTTTGGGTTTTGCATGGAGCCTTAACCAAAGGCTTCTGACAAGTGCCCTGGACTGTCGTGCCAAGGTAACCCTAAACCCGAAATCCTACGCTCTTCGACTAGGCCTTCTTTGGGGAGCAGGCACAGATCCCTAGTAGAGTAGGAGCTGTGTTCCCAAATTATAGGGCTCAGCATTTAGAATTTAGAGCAGCGTTATCCCCCAAGGGGGACCACACTGCTGCCGAGGACGACCCGGCCGAGGATTCGAAATATCTTCCGATACCCCTGGGGATAAGCAGCCCGCCCTCCACCCAAACCATCAACCATGATAGGTACAGTATCAGCACACAGCAACAACCAACACAGCACGACCCAAGCTCCAGGGACCAAGCTCATGGGCCGAGGAAGCCGGCCTAAAGCTATCTAGAAACCCTGTCCAAGGCGGCGCGGAACAAAGCCAGAGGAAGAACAGGAGCGAGACAGTCATTGAAAGTAGCTCACAAGGATAAAGGTTGTATATATGGTTGCGCCCCGGCGGGCCCCCNATTACTCTGGCGAATCTGCTGCATCTGCTTGTATTTGTCTGAGATCTCAAGGCTCATCTAGACTTTACAATGTTGAACATGCGGAGCATCAAACAGCAGAACACTTGCAATTGGTAAAACAATCCCTCACTCATGACTGTTGCAATCACAATCGAGTCCCCAACTCTTTGCAGGTACAGGCTTACACGTCTGTGAACCCATCCAGTCAACATCCATAGCTTCGTTGGCATGGCTAGGATGTGACCGCCATGCCCCTTGCTTTCTTCAACTCTGACTGAAAAGCAAGCTACTTACCGGCCCTTAGAGACAGGGATGACACACACACACACACACAC
>BGNK01001688.1:0-72027 GCA_003297005.1 Symbiodinium sp. clade A Y106 | reverse complement strand
CCTCCCCCTCTGCTTCTGCGGCATCCCCTTCCCCCACCGCCGCGGTTTTGTGCTCTGCTTCCTGCGGCATCCCCTCCCCCCACCGTGCGGGCCTCTAGTGGGAGTCCTTTAGGCCTCGAGGCTTCAGGCCTTGTATTTGGGGGGTTTGGGGGGGGATACCATTGGGGCGAGAACGCACAGCGCACAACCATACATGGTTCAGAGCCCAGGGTAGAAGAGACGGGAACAAGGACCCCTAAACCCAGTAAGCTCCTGATCCTTAAACTCCCACCGTTCCTAAAAGCACTTATCGCCACGAGATCCCTAAACCTTAAAGGCCTCAAGCCCAAAGCTAAACGAAAGCGCTGGCAGAAAAGCAACTAAACCCGAAGTCCCCGACCCCAAAATGAAAACTCCAGATCCTAAGACCTGAATTCACGCCCTCTCGACTCTTTTCTGACCAAAACCCTCATAAACCATACGTAGCAGCCCCGGGAGCCTAGCATCCGGAACGACAGAAGGAAGCCAGGGGGTTCGGCCTCGAAGGTCTCCGTCGCAGAGTCAGCCTGGGACACCTGGAAGAAGGGGGGGTGGGCGACAAAAAAAAGGATGTGGGTAGTTGTCAAAATTGTGGTCCCTTTTCGGGGTACCCTAAATAATAGGTGCCGTATTATAATAGGGACCCAAAAAGGGACCCTAATTTTTGACAACCTCCCATGTAGATGGCTTGGTGGAGGTCTTTTGAAAGGGGTTGCAGGGCAAGGTATGTCAAGGCCGAAGAAGGGCTAGGATGCGGCCTTGAAGCATCATGCATGTGTTGTGTTCCTGTCAGCTGCTACGTCGTCACAATGCGGAGCACTCGTGCTGACCACAGCGACGACGTCGTAGCAAAAGGAGCGCGGAAACAGGAAAGGGGGTAGCCTCAACCAACTCCTCAACCATAAACGACATCCTGCATTCTCTTGAGATCCAGGCCTTACCCCACTTGTCCACCTCCACGCGGATGTGGCCGCCTGCGGGCGCGTCACCGTCCAAAGAAACAAGCAAGCGGCGTCTCAATCGAATCTTGTACTTCAGATGTCCGTGTCTTTAGTTAAAATGCTTCAGAGTCTATCTCCTAGACTCTAGTCTAAGTCTAGGTGCACTTGAGAAATGGGCCTTTCGTGATTGAAGCTAAGATTTGAGCTGGATACACTTAGACTCATGTTTACTCAGCCATCTGTGCCCTCTCTACTGAAACCGGTACGCGCTGGCATCGAACCGTTCCTATGGTAGCCTGCCTAGGCTCCAAAGCCTCAACCGTGGACCCTAGCCATGCAAGCACCTACGCAACGTTCTGAAGAGCACCGTAAAACCAGAAGAAACCAACGTAATCCTTTCAAAACCCTGTAAAACCCCAGAGCGGCATTGCAGCAACCCCTACCGCAACCCTGATTCATCCCTAAACCCGAAATCTTAGAGACCCTAAACTCCTTAACGTCCCTACGGTGGGGCTATCCTTTAGTAGTCCCCAAAGTCCTTAAACCCCTGGAGCAATAGTCCCTCTTCCCCCGAAACCCTAAACTCCTTAAAGTCCCTAAAGTGGGGGCTTGAGCAGCCGGAGAGCTAGGGCCAGGCAGCAGTGAAGGCTCGCCCTGCCTCTGGGGCCTCCGGGGCCCCACTCTTCGGGCTTAGCCCTTAGAAAAAACCGAGGCCTAAGTGGGTTCCAGAAGGATTCTGAAAAGGGGCTGTACAACAATCTAAAAAGGGTTCATTATCGGCTCTATGATGGTCTATGTCTATGAGTTTCATAAGGGTCCTATAATAAGCTCTACAACTGGAAGGTTGGTGGGGGGAGGTTATAGGATGCTATGTTTCTTGTGCAGACTCCAGCGAGCTAAAGGCTTCTAGGAGCTCAAATAGGGTTCAGGGTTTTCCGGTATTGGGTGACGGCTTGGGGAGTGTGCGAAATTGGAGGTGAACATGAGGGTGCTTTGAAAACGCTCCTTATACTTATGCTGATGGCCCATCAAAATACGCATCGGCAGTTGGGATTTTGGCTGCTGTGCACCACCGACTTGTTGCGACATACCGGGCTATTGCTATCAAAAACCCAGCACGAAAGGTCCCCAGTTTGAACCTAAACCCAAACTCTAAGGCCCCCGTAAGCAAACGGATAGAGTCGGATCGAGGGCGTTGCAACAGCCAGGGACCTCTTAGGCCTCTCCACGGTTTTGGGTTTGGGCTTAGGGAACTATCAGTAGCATCTGGTTGACGCCTCCCTGGCGGTTTACGGTTTAGGGTTGAGGGTCGAGTTTGTAACCGTATTTACGTTTCGTAGTACTGCGAACAAAGCCCATTTTCGGCCCCGAAACCCTCAACTTCCCACAAACTCTGCACCCAAACTTTGGGATCCTGAACCCTCAACTCTTAGTCTACAATATTGTTCTTCATCAGTCCATATCCCCACACGGCCCGGCCTTTCATTCGCACCCGAGCATTCTGCACTCGGATGTAGCTTCCGGCCTGTGGACGCGATATCTCCATAGAGCTTTATAGGTCATAAGGTAACTTTAGGGGTTTAACGGCTTAGGGTAATTATACTTAGGAAGCTGAATCGTTCTGCTCCCTCTTCTTTACGAGCTTCATGGTCTCCGGTTGATCACCCATCCTCCTGTGTGATTGCGGGTACAATGCAGGGACTCTCCGTCTCAGAAGTCTGCTTGTTCGAGAGGGCCTCCTGCTAAAACCTCGCAGTTTTGGGGGGTCTCGAAAGCCGTTGTTAAAAGCCTTTGATCTTCGTCAACTCTCTTGGACCAAGCCCTCGGGTCTCGGAGGCCGTTGTTAAAGCTGTTTTATCTCCGCCCAGCATCCACATCGCACCATCACCCCTGCCATTGACCGGCACCAACTTCCATCTGTCAATACAGCGGAAGTTGCGCCTGCTACGCACGCTTCGCCGTAAACTTGACAAAAACGCCCTTACCCAAAGCCGAAAACCCGAAGCACGTCGTGCCTCGCAAGGCAGGAACTGCTGCGGCGTGAGGTGGCAAGTCACCACACCGCTCGCCTCGAATTGTCGGGCTCTCGGCTCACGGGTCGAAGTTTTTCGGGGGGAAAGCATCGGATGCCACGGAATCTTGTTGCTTGTAACATGTTCCTCAGGCTGTTTGGGTTGTTATGAAAAGCCTGAACCTACACCTGCAACCCTCGAGCCACACACTCTCGAAACCCAAAACATTTCCCTGGCATGAGGTTTCTGAGGCATGGACACTCTATGCCTTGTATGCAAGCCATGCAAAAACCCTAAACCCTGGCAGAAGGTATGATGCGTCAGTTCAAGGACGGTGACCAGTCGTGCGACCTCGCACATCCTAAGTTTCTCACCAAACTCGCACAATCAAAGCCCAAACCCTTGCTGCCAAGCCCTGATACTAACATAGCCCCTAGAACACCGTAAACGCATCTAACCGCCACATCTGCAAGCCCTACTTCAATGAATCGCAGAGAGAGCCTTGACAAAAAGTGAGTCACCAGGTGACCCACAGCCTACCACCTCCTCGCAGAGGTCCAATAAGGCCATGCTCTTAACCTCAGTCTAAAAACCCTAAAGCAGAATTCTGTTCCCGAAACCCTTCTGTTCACTGAGCTTAAATTCTGCTTCTACAGGTGTCCTGTTCCCTAAGCCGCCAGTTCGGTCCTCTTCTTGTTGAAGACCGTACTTAAAGCTACAGAAATAGGGCAAACCTAAATTTTTGCTGTATATCCATGACACCCTTATAAAGCCCTCTACAACCCTCATACGCCACAAGAGCCACAATAAGCCCCCATCTGTAAAGGTGCTTAGGGGGGCCAGGAGAACCCAGCACCCAGCATTGGTCCCCGGGCGTCGCCGCACACCACGTCGTGGTAGCCGTCGCTGGCCACCTCCTCGGGCAGCCTGAGAGCTACTGTGATTCTTGGGTTTAGGGTGCAGGGATGAGAATTTAAGGATTGGAGTTAGGGGTTTTAGAGTTTAGGGATTTGGGTTTAGGGTATATAGGGTTTAGGCTGGGGGGCTCAGGGTTAAAGGCTGAGGGTTAAGTGTTTTGCGACTTCAGGGTTTGAGGTTCAGGGTCTAGGGTTGAAGGTTTTGGGTCCAGGGTCTGGGGTTTATGTCTTTTCCTCCAACTTCTCGTGATGCTTGCTCTGTTGGTTGTTCAGGTTATAACGGTATTATCATGGAGCGTCAGTAGAGTTGTTGAGATGTTGCGGGTCCGTGCGGTGAAGAAGAAGAAACAGGGATGCAAGCCACGAGGCACTACGAGCGAAACTCCAAGCCCGAGCCCTCAAAGTCAGAAAGCTCAAGGCGCAAGACCTTCGCGACGGCCAAGCCAGCAAGAAGAAAGCAGCAGCTGTGCATGGTTTGCTTGATACAAGGGGGTTCGGGTCTACTTCTTCCTTCCAAAATTCGTCCGGCACACCAGGCTTGAATCCTAGCAGTCTGCAGCCGTGGAGCTTGACCACCTTCAGTTGCAGGTTCAGCCCCTTCTGCTCAGGCTTGACTGAGGACACCTGTCAGACTTCAGGTGGGGATGGGTGCTCAAACGATTTCGGGGGGGTACAGCGGCACCAAGAGCTTGCTGGACTCTTGCTGACTTCTCCGAGCCCTTTGAATGATCACCGCTGTTGTGGCGGGATCCTCCGAAGTCGGGTACTCAACCCTTGCGGCACACCGTTGGGCAGCCCCAAATGCTCAACAGTATTCCCTGGCCCCTATCTGCCTTTGCCTGCATCCGTAGAAACTGACCTCCCTGACATCTCACTTCTGCCCTAAGCCGTAAACCCGATGCCCTAATGGCGAAGCCCTCAACACTGAGCCAAAACTGAACTTACTCCAGGGTTACATCTCAAACCTTTCAGTGCCCCTGGAGTTCCAGTTCCTTTCGCTGCTTACCTGGGATCCTAGCCTTGAAACTGGGTAACCAAGCCAAAGGAACCACATGGGAGAGTGTAAGCCCCAGGCTTGACACCTTGTGAACGATCCTAACCACAAGGCCCTAAACCCTAAACTCAAGTGGTGAGTGCAACAGGGGCCTCAAGAATTGGAATACGGAAATACTATTAGCATATTTATATAGGGACGATACAGGGGACACTAGTACTTGTTACGTTTTGTAATTGCCACAACCCTAAATCCTCGACCCTACACCCTTGTGTGCCCATTGTAGATGCCCTCAAGGAACTCTCAGGGGATATGTACTGATTATTCAGAACCCGAGATTCTATGATCCCGAAAAAGAAAGAACCTTTCGAGCAACCCCCACAGACTTGCAGGAACTCTTCAACAAACCGTTAAAGTTAGGGTATTGTCGGCCACAACTGCTGGCCTTAACGAACCGCGGCTTCTTCAAGACCGCCGGCTTCGCCTCTCGTGCAGCTACTTTTGGAAGCTGCCCTCGTAAAGTGTACTTTATGTTGGGGTTCTAGAGTTTAGGGTGAACTTGGAGGATAAGGAACTTAGCAAGCAGGGCTGGATGCACCCAATAAGTAGGTACAGTAACTTACTCCAAAAATGCTGCATAATTCTGCATACATGGTAAATAGGAGTACGACTACTGGTTGTCGCGACTCCTGTCCACAGCCAAGCCCCCGAAACCCAAAAAGCCGATTCTAACCACATGCCCTGAACCTAATCACCCTGCGCCAAATCACCAAACCCCACCCTGAAACGCTAAATCCACGTGTAAATCCAGAACCGAAACCTTACAAACCCTACAAGGGGCATGACAACTCCCCACAACACACAAACCCCCACGAAACCTCTCAGAGACCACCGGAAGCTCCAGCTAGGCCCTAAATCAAATTCTTAAAGCACAAAACTTCCCGCACCCAGCTCTACCTGGGTCTTAGCCATCAGAATAGAGTTTCGGGGTCCCTTAGAGCATAATTGTACCAAGGAGCCCTGCAGAGTGATGCCGCTTATTATGCAGGCTTCTCTAGCAGAACCCTGGCCCTAAGCTGCAAAATCCAGAAGACCCCGCGCCTTGCCTGATCAGGGCGCTTGGGGTCGAACTTGGCCAGGTCGAAAGATCTCTCCACTGCATCCTCCCGCCAAGCAGAGGGTTTCGGACTCGTGGGCCCTGGCGATATCATGAGCTCTAAACTGCTACGTAAAATATCAGCTGCTTTGAAACATGTGAACTAGATTTCTCAACCTTGGAAAGAAGCGAGAATAACTTGACCCCTAAACGGATGACTGCTAAGCAGTCAAAGCACCCCTGAACACCGTCATCGACCTAAACCAATTGCAAGCCAGAGTGATGTTTTCGTGCAACCAGCAGTGAGGATAGCAGCCCTAGCATATTAAGACCGTGGTGGAAGCAATGTCTTTTGTGGTTGGGGCTACTAGATTCTGAAAAGCAAGCAGCTCTCAAGCTAGCATTCTCCAAAGCGTCATCATCATACTTCCTCCTTCATCTCCACCGTCAGAACACCTGACGACACCCCTGGCGCCAGCCCAAACCAATCCGATGCGCCTTCCAGCGCTGCATCATCTTCCTCCGCGCCGCCGGCGTAGTCGAGGCCGGGAAGACCTCGTAGCCGCCAGCCTCCGCATGGCAGATTTTCGAAGGGGCCTTCAGAATTCGAAAAGAGTAGGGTTCTGGAAAGTAGAAGTTTACTATATAGGGATTACAAGGGGATACTATGACCGATTCTCCCGACCCCTATCTGAGTTGCCGGATTTGTGGCTTGAGGCTTCTGGGAATGAGCTTTTCTGAGGGTGCGCGGTTCTAAGGGTGCGCGGCTGGCTCATGTTTGGGTTTAGGGTTTCTGGAATTTAGGCGTCGAGTGGTTAACAGCAGTTCCGAGCTCAAACCCCGGAAGCATGATCCCTGAACCAACCGTAAACCCAGAGCGTAGACCCTAAACCCTCATGGAACCTCAACAGAATTCCACTAGAACCCCATAGTAACCCTGCAGCAACCCTTTCAGCGACCTTAAATAGACCCATAAAAGAACTCTTAAAGAAGCCCTTGAAAAGAAGCCTCTAATGGCCTGTCGGTCTGAAGCCCTGAGCCCTGAGCGCTCGGACGAAAAGCACCGGGCCTTCTCGATGATGTCTTTCACCACCTCCTGGGGACCGGGTCTTGTGGCTTAGGGTTTAGGGTTTAGCGGTTGAGGGGTTGAGGGGCTTAGGTTGGGGTTTGGAAGTTCTTGTGGCCTTTGCCCTGCCGCTGTTCAAGCGAAACACCAGCGACTAGTAGCATCTTCTCAGGCTCCTACACTGACACCGTAGACCGTAACCCCCAGCACCCGATGTTACTTCAGATGGCGAAAATGCCAGAAAGTAATACGGAATCGGAAACAGGTTTGGCTGCTATCAGGCCGTAAGACCTGCCAAGGTAGAGATCAACTGGAGAATAATTATCATAATCATAATCATAGAAATACTAGTAATGTAACGTAGGGTCCCAAGGTGGGGACGAACTGCAGCTGAGAGCCTTCTTCTGGTAGAAGCCGACGCTCAGCCCCGCTGCCAATGCTGCTCCGAGGGCGGTGGCCTGGCTTTCGGGTGGGTTTTGGGTTTTGGGTACAGGGGCTTTACGCTTGGTTCAAAAAATTCCGGGCTGGCATGTCGCGTGCAAGGTTTGGAAATGGAGCTCAAAGCCTGGAGTGTGCGCTGAGTGTCTCAGAGGCGGTAGAGGTCTGGAGTGCGGGATTCAGTTCCCAGGCCTCGATACTCACAGTTCGAGCCTGATACTGTACAACATCTTATGCACCTATTCCTGTTTCTACCAAACCCGTCGAATGACCTGCAATCGCAAACCATCATCTCTGTGCCGTTGGATGCTTTCACTCAGACACTTATCCCCTGCTACTCTGCGTGAGCTCCTCTCAACACGATTTTTGAACTGCGTAGTCTCGGTTGCCGAAGTGTTTCATTCACATGAGCCCCAGTATCGGCATAAACTGCTGGAGCTTACTACAACGTCTGCCCTGATTCCTGGATCTAGAAAGCACATCATGCACCAAGTTGTGGGCACAAGCTTCAAAACACTCGCTCGGCTTCAATTTTGTCAGCAAGCGATTAGGCAAGCTCTTCCCTGTACCGTAACAGTGTTCGTATCTTGTCCAATGTTGCCGATGGTGCTGTGCGGCGCACGGCCTCGACCAGAAAGAGCCACATGCTTGCCACACGCTCTACTGGAGGCATGTCCAGAGTCAGCCCGGCTTCGCGGGTTATCAAGGGCCAAAACTCTGCGAGATATTCTTGACATTCCTTGCTGGTCAGCACATGCAAATCATGAATGTACAGCGGCAGGTTCGACATCATGGCCTTCAAACACTGCTCCGTGCACTGGCGAAGACCATACTTCACTGCAAACTGAAAGCCTTTGCCGTCTACTGGTGCCGACGATATTAGAAAGTCTTCGCACTTGCTTTTCAATGCATCCACCTGATACTCCTCTGCCCACTGAACAAGACATTCGGCACTCTCCAAGGTCAGAGGCTCCATGGTGGCAAGCTGCAGGGAATTGTAGAAAGCCTCCAGCTGGCTTTTGCTTTTGCCCGGTAGTTGGAGTCTTGTGTCATTGCCTCCTTCATAGTGCTATTGAGCATGCCTGCAAAGACGGGAGAGGCGCGCTCCAAGATTGCCGAGTGTACTTCGAGCTCGCCGTCGTCCACGACTACTGTCAAAACTCGGCCGGTCCTCAGCCTCTTCGTGGCTGGCTCCTCTGCAGCCATGGCCACTGCTACGGGCACCCTTAAACTTCAAGGCTCTGATGGTTCAGGCGGAAGTGCAAGTCAGGCGCAACGTAGGCAAGCCCTTAGGGTTGAATTGATTTTGCTTTGTTTAACTTCCTTCTTCCAAGCAGAAATCCGCTGCGACGTCCGAGATGAGCACTCACGGCCACGCATGGGCTTAAGGCAGTTTACAGTTTGAAGTTTAGGGTTGAAGGTTCAGGGTTTAGGTAACCCAAACCCAACCGTCAGCTCGTCGAGAAGCACCCTGAACCTTAAACCCCTAAACCCTAAACCCGAAGCATCCCCTGAACCCCTAAACCCCTAAACCCTAAACTGTAAGCATCCCCTAAACCCTAAACCCTAAAAGCCTCGGCCAGCTTCGAGCGGAGCACGCTCATGCCGAGGATGTCTGCCTCCCACGGGCAAACGCCGCCACGATTGCCAATTTTCCCAGGTGTTCTTATTTAATGGGGGTTTAGGGATTTCAGGGTTCAAAGCAGCGTAGTTCAGTGCTTCAGCCTGTACGTTTCAGGGCTATGGCAGCACGTATGCTTCAGGGCTAGAGGGTTCAGACGGATTAGGGTTTCAGGGTTCAAGGTATCGGGCTTTAGGGTTCACTGGCTGCCACTTTAGGGGCACTTTATGCCGTTGCATGCACTCTGTACTCACATTCAAGTGCCTGTCACCTGTCTTCTATTCGTGCTACCTTTGTTGATTACATCCGTTCATGGCCTGTGTCAAAACCAGGTGCAAAGAACGCTGGTCGCGAGGTGCTCAAGCAAGGCAGTAAGGAGTAAGGATTGCTACATGCACAGTGCATGGGGCTAGTGACGGTCTTCTCACGTCTGTGAATATGGAGACGTTGAGCCCGCATCTCTCCCGAAAGATGAAGTCTTCAAAGCATCTCTTAAACTAAACGGACTCACCGTTTGCCCAGCCTTTGATCCACGATCTTACTTGGCTTGAAGTCTTCAGCCCCGTTTCTGCGAGTACCCTGAACCCCGAAGCCGAGAACTCAGTTCAAACATCCCTGAAGCCCTGCACCCTCTGCTCAACGACGGCCCATCCAATGCGAACACTGGAAGTAATGACAGCGCCCCAAAAAGCACATAAGCAAAAACTAGGATAGGGATATCCCATAGAAATCCGGTTATAATGAGGCCCAACATGGTATGGATCACTTGTAAAATGTTTGTGCTTATGCCTTTGTTGGGGCCCCTAGATGATGCTGATTCAGCCTTAGGAGCAGGGTTCCAAGGCTTCAGGTTTAGAGGTGCAGACATCCCAAGCACTACCGCAGACCCTACCCGGAAGCCTAAAGCCCCAAACCCTACCGCCAGCCCCTAAAATCTGAACCCAAAGTGCAGAGCCTGCTGTGAGCCTTTTACCTTGTTAACCCGAATCCGCCTAAACCAAAACCTAAACATACCGTGGTTTCGACACTCCCCCCTCCTGCATCTGCATCAGCAGGCTGTTCACCGTCATCCCGCCATCCACACGCATGTCGAGGATGCGGAGGCCAGTGTCTTGCTTCATGGCCTTCGCGGTGTAGCTATGGGCTTTTGCGAAGGGTCCAAGCCTAAAATCCTTTGAGGTTTGTGGGTTTCAGGATTTGGGCTGTTTTGGCCAAGGGTCTATACAGGATTTGGATTTTAGATCGAGGGTGTAGGCCTGCTCAATAGAAACCGAGATCGTCCGTTCCTTTAGTTTGACTCGGTTTCATGGCACCGCATACTACGACTTCAGAAGGACATTCACTTGGCAATTGATTTCTGCGAGTTTCGGGCCAAGGACCGGAAAACCGGTGAACCTCAAAGCATCCTGTCAAGAAGCTACCCAGGAAGGCTCTGACCAAAATGCTCGGTGCACCTGAGGGTTATGTGGGGGGAGGATCGAAAGTTGGCAAATCAGGGTTAAGGGTTTAGCACTCAGTGGCCGTACTTCGGAAAGCTCCAAGCAAGGCACTTACAGCCTACCTGAGATCCCACAAACGGCTACAGCAACGAAACGGAAAACGAACACAGATCTTTAAGCACTCTCTAGGTCTAAGCTGCACTGCTAAAACCAGTATCAATACTGTAGTCTACACTTGCCTGCATGCTTGTACTTGTACTATTCTGGGCCACGTACTCAAGCACACAGCATGGAGCAAGCTATGTTCAGTTGATCCCAGGAACGACAGAACTCATTTTAGCAGCCTGAACAATGACGAATGCCGTCCTGGGGGCTCTGAATGTGATTATTATAGTATAAGCCGCCTCGAAGCCTTCGCACTTCCGAACATTATGAAACTTGCAGGTTGCCGCGTAAGCGGCTCCTCTGCAGCTTCAGGGCTTCGTACGGTTTGGCCAGGGCTTTAATTCAGGGCGTCGGATCGATTGCGTCAAGGCTAGACACCCGAGGCGTCCTGAAGCTCTAAGCATGGATCCTCATTCAGCATGCAAGAAGCCCGTATTTAGATCAAAGCCCAGACAGCAGTCGCATGCTTAAACGTCAAGCCCTGATCATCGATCCCAAAATCCGGAACCTCAACCCCTCAACCCCATCTCTCCGTGAAATCTCTGTGTCCCATCCTCTTCAACCCAGAACTGGAGACATCCTCAGTCAAGAGTCTCAAAGCCCTACCCTTCAGTCCCCGAGCCTGAAACTCTGAGCCCCCATGTCCGGAAACCCCACATGCCTCCATGATGTCCACGGCCTGGAAGGCCGTGGATTCTAAGGCGGCACGGCACATGTGCTCCTTGCTGGTGAAGAGCGTCATGCCTTGAAGTATGAAACTGAGGGATTGTTGCTGCTGCTTTTGAACACCAGCACCAAATACCACCAGCACTACCACCACTACTACTAAGCCACCACAACCACGATTATTCGTGCTCTGATACGACGACTACGACGACGACGATCCTGCTAGCAAGGCTGCAAATCCAGTGCAGCACTAGCAGCTGCAGTGGTCGTAGTCGTAGGAAGCATAGCAGCAATAGTAGGCGCGTGAAGCAATGGTCGCTTCAACAACTACCCTGAACACTAACCCTAAAATGCTGAACCCCTGAACACTGAAGCCTAAAACTCTAAATTCCATCGAAACTCCAAGCCAAAGCCCTGGTTGAGGGATCAGGGGACTCAGAAAATAGCTTTTCAGTGGGGTACGAAGTACAGTAACCCAAAATCAGGTACATACAACCCCAGTTTTGCTTACCAGGTCCCCTGGTCCTTCAAGCATACCCTAAAAGCCATATACGACAAACTATATATATATATATATGATTCATACATCTGTCTGTCTATATATATATATATACACATACAGTTACATACATGTATATATATATACCCGAAAGAGAGGCCTTGAACACCCTGATCGAACTAGGGCCCGGGCCCACTGCAACAGCCCGTGCATCGTCCCGCCAGTGGGGCGCGAAGAGCCCCGAGAAGGCCGGTACCAGGGTGAGCCCGCCGGTGTCCTGTAAAAAGGAAGGTTGGGCTGGGGTTGAAGGTTTGGGGGGAATCCAGGGCTTAGGGTGTTGCGTAGCGGCGTAGCGTTTAGGATTGACGTCTTTAGGACTTCATGATAATGACGTTGCTGCTGCTTTGGCGGGAACGTGGCGAGTTGAGGCTCCAACTTGCACGCCACGCTACACCCTGACGTCCTAAAATGCCTGAACCCTGACTTCTAACACCTGTCCCACGTCGGGCACCCGAAATCAAAAACACCAAACAAATTCCAACACACTGACACCCAACCCGGCCGCATTCCCAAACCCTAAACCCCTACTCTAAGAGGTCCTAAACCCTAAACCCTAAATCCTAAATCCTAAACCCTAACAACCTCTAACCGGCCTCCACCTTCCCGGCCAGCGTCTCCACGTCCTGAAGCTCAGGGCTCTTTATGCGCGAAGGGTGTAAGGGTTAAAATTCGGGTTAACGATTTAGGGTTCAGTGGTTTAAGGGTTTAGGGGTTAGGGCTTAGTGTAAAGTTGGATTCTACGGTTTAGGGTTTAGGGCAGGTGTTTGGAGGTTGAAGGCTTCAGGGGTAGGGCTGTCCAGATAGTTGCAGGGTTTAGGGGTGCAAGTTGCAATGCTTTGAGGGTTGTATACGTGGCGTGGCCTTAGCACCTTCAACTTGGGGCATAAGACCTGTGAGCTGCGGGGACTCAGCATGAGATTCCGTGATGCAATGCCTTGAGCAAAATGCCTGAACCGTAAACCGTAAACCCTAAACCCTGAGCTCTGGACTACCTCCGCCTGTCGAGTTCCCTAACTTGCAAGCTGTGCGCCGTAAATGGGACCTCTTAAGCGGGGTGTCCATCTCGAACAGACGCCGAGGAGGGGCATCTTGGGGCTTCAGAGACTTAGAACAGCGCTTTCGGGAACAGCTTGCTGCACTGGCGCTTCTACTACTACTCTGACAACCCTTAACTTAGCCCCTGAAACTAAACGCCTGCAAACATAAACCCGAAACCTTGAACTAAAACCCTCAACCGCGGGGTATCGTCCCACGAGTACCAGGGGCCTTCGAGGAGCTGATGATACCCAGGTTGTCACGGAGCCACTGAACCTCGGCGCAGGAATCCATAGTATTGTCGATGGTTTCGGGTCCGCGTTTGCAGGGTTTGGTTCAAGGTTTTGGGTTCTAGAGCTTCGTTGCGTTTTATGTTTAAGACCAGTTTCGGGCTCAGAGTTTTTGAAGTACAGTGCTTCCAGCCAGAGACGATCGCAGGGCCGTTCATTTTGTCTTGGTTTGGGCCTTTACATGTTTTAGGTGCTACGGTTCAGGGGGATGTGGGATTTTGGCATTCCCGAATAGCAACTCAAGTATGTCGGTACTGTACTCAGCATTAACAAGAATTGTCTCGTAAAGCAAGTCCGACTTGCAGCCAATAAACGCCAGTCCTGACTTCTGATGAGGTATCCCGAAATCCAACCCCGTCGACACACCAGGTCCTGCTAAATCCCCCAACTCAACCCCAAGCCACGCAACTCCAATATAGAGGCACAATGACATGATTCGCATGCTAAACATGCCAGGGAACCGTCAACGGCAAACTTCGTTGTTCAGTCCCAAAATTCCTACACCTCCAAATTCCACAGCCTGGCGGCCACGCGCCCCACGCAGGCCACACTGCCCTCCAGCGCGTAGGTAACCTTCTCCTGGCTCGGACTGTCTCACGCATGCTGCGGGATTCTGTGGTCCGATGAGGACTGTGGGTGAAGCTTGGAGACAAGGTCTCTAAATTGCGGATGAATGTTCGTAAACCCACTCAAACCCAGGCTCTCTAAGCTGAACAAAAAAATGATGGTTACACCGTCTCGAGGAGCACTTCATTGGTCTTCTTTTTCGATGTGTTCACAATGCCTCATCTTCACTCATCCCCGGGGGCCTCATGGCTAGAACTAGATTTTGGTGTATTCTGACAAAAATTTGTATGGAAAACTATCAGGGAGCACTGTTATTCAAGCTCCTATATTAGACGGGCTCGAAGCCTCTGGGCCCAGCTGGTAGCCGATGGTGGTCAACAGCCCGTGCTTCGAGGGCACCGCGTCGCCGCCGGTGTTCAGCAGCATGAAGCAGCCTGAAGATGGGCGGGTCTGAAAACTTGGAATGCGATTTGGGGGGGGAGAATTTAGTATTCTTGAATGCATAATCTGGGAGCATTTGATACTCTAAGCTCTAAGGTACCACCGGAACTGTCTTGAAGAAATTTTGCCAGAAAGTTATGAATGACCCTCTGTGTCGAATGCCCGGCCAGTCCATGCAGGAAGAAAGCTGGCGCCGAGTCGGGGTTGTTGCTAACGGTTCCGAAACTGCAGGATCCTAGAGATGTCCATGAGTCCATGAAGTACAGCACCGCAGGAGCATTCTTTTGCACTGCACCAAAGCTGCACTGCTGCACATGCCGTCGTGTCAGGAAGACGCGCGAACCCTATCGCGTCTTGCCAACACGCAGGCAGCGCTGCGCCACGCACAAATCATTCCTGAATGTTGCAGGATTTGCATCCATGCTCTTCCTGCGTAGTCTTTTGCCTCGCAGGAAATGACTCATCAAAAAGGTCGGAGAGATAGTGCAAGATCATGGAATGCATGGAATGTCTAGAAACCGCTTCAAGTGTGCCCGGTCTATAATTATCACGATGCTACGTAGAAGAGGAAGAGCCAACAGAAAAAGGTCCTCCTGTGGAACACGCACGGAAGATGAAGAACGAACCTACTTCATGGAGAGCGGAGCACTGCAATTCCAAGATCTCACATGAGTTTGGCACAGAGTGACTCAAATCGCCGGAATCGGCAATTAACCTTCAATGCATTGCAGACATAATCAACGACTTGGCGGATGAGGCTCATCCGATAAATTCACGAGGAATGGCTCTTCATTTCTCAATTGAGGAAGAGGCCCTGTGTAACAGAGTTCACCTGCTGGCGGCAGAACCTCAGACGGTTCGACATAATGTTCAATGCTGTAGTAAAGCAGCAAAGAAGCTACTCCACGGAGCTTATGCTATGTTTCTCAAGTTGGGGCCTCATTTCAATGATGTTCTTCTCGTGGCGTGACTACAGGATCCTCCAGCTGCGCGACTAACCCACAAGCAGCATCGTCTTAAATGAAAGCGAGCCACGGGCATTGATGTCGATTTGGGCGCTGCTGTTCACAGGTGACGCACATCACATGGCCACAGGGAGACACCACAACGACTGGCCGAATTTCTTGACAAAGAGCACCTGGGTGAGTAGCTCCAATTGTAGGAGCGAGGGCATCGCACATGCATTAAACTCTAGCGCTGGAAAAGCTGCTGGTTTCGCCAAATCCAATTGCTGAGTAAGCTTCAGCCACGAACCATAGTCAAGGCCACCCTCTAACCTGTGATAAGGCTTTCTGCACAAGTGTCCTGCTGTGAAAGGGAGGAAAATGTAGTATCATTGCAAGTGCTCCGTGTCTTAATAAGACCAGAAGCAAGCAGCATAACTATAGTAAACCATACATGCATAGCAGCTGCTAGTACTGTCAGAGTAACTACGGCTATTGCGATGGCGGCTATCACTACAAGTTCGGACAGGGCTGTCTTACCCCTGAAGCAAAGTGTTTGCCATGCTGCAAAGCTGGGCGTGCCCTCCCTGAGGGAGGCCTTTGTTCTGGCCTTCGACAACATCGCTTAAGCTGCCCCATTCGACTGTGATATGCAAGAAATGGTAGCGTTGCCACTGCACCTCCACCCACTGCACCTCCACCTTCGTCGAGCTGAAGCCAAACCCTTCGACGGTGTCGTGCATCTTCTGTCGCAGCTCCTTTTGATTGAAGCCTTCAAGGATTTTGCTTGTTTTGTGACACACTCCGGAATGCCCTTGACGACTTGCAGCCTCGCAAGCGTTCTTAAATTTTGAAACCTCGCCCTGCCACCATTCATCCCGCGCTGCCACCATTTGGTTGGCCATCTGATGTGCGAAAGACATCCTGTCTATGTCCGGAGAGCAATCTGCCTGGCAGGGGGAGTGGTGCTTTGAACCTATGGCTATGTTGGGACGCGGCCAGGCGGTACAATTCGATCATGGCTGTGGCAAAGTCACGGCGACTGCCAAGCTTCTTGTGAAAATACTCTTGAACCTTCAGCACTGAAAGACACATCAGAGTTCTACTTTCCGCAAACCATCCCGCCTTTTTTCCCTCCAAGAACCCAAACCACAAACCCCTAACCCTAAACCCTTCCACCCAAATAAAATCCAAACAATAAACCCAAAGCCCCTTAAACCCTGCGAGGGCCCCACCCGTTCCGTAGGTGTTCTTGGATGTGCCGACATCCAGGCAGCCTCAGGCTCGGGCACAGCGACTCCCCCTGTAATTTTGCACCTTCTTTTACTATGTGTACAGTGTGTGTGCGTGTGTGTGTGTGGGTGTGTGTGTGTGTGTGCGCGCATATGTCAATGAACATATGAATACATATACAGTCTGATGAGTCCGATGCATGAATGTACGTATGTCACCGTATGTCTTGTCTCTATAGATACATTTACAGATGTATGTACAGATCCCCACACACAGCAAAGTTTCTCTACCAAACTATGATTCTATCTACCCGTGCATATGCAGAGCTGTGTAACTATCGGCCTGTCTTCGTCAACTAGAGACTCGACGTGCTGCCAGCCTACACGCATGCCGTCGTGCATGCGTGGATACTTACATGCACACATGCGTGCATGTATTCATAGAACGGCATCTGTCCACAGACGAGTGTCGTGCAATTCTAGAATCTAGAAAGAATTTGCCTCTTGAGGAGTAGAGGCTTCAGGAGTTGAACGGGTTAAGTTGGACAACTTGAGAAACCTGTAAGACACCCGCAGTGCTGAACTGAAGCGGAACGGAACATGTTCTGCCATGTGCCTGTCACAGCCGGTTGCTGCGCCACATGAAGAGACCGATTCAAAATTCTCCAACCCGAACCCTGGACGTGCACTGGCTCATGTGCGGCAACAGTGGCCGCCTGTTTCCCCACCCCCCCCCCCCCCCCCCCCCACGACCCAGCCCCCGCCCGGGCCAAAGGAGAGGCGGGGCCGCCCACGCGCCTCGCATGGGGGGGCGCCTCACGCAGGGGGNCCCCCCCCCCCCCCCCCCCCGCTCCAGGACCGTGGCCGTGCCCGAGCAAAGCAGCGTGCTGGTCGCCCAAAGCTCCCGAGATGGCGAGGCCTTCCAAGGAAGGGACCTGGAAGAGGGCGGTTCCTTTATTTTGAGCGCCGGAGGGGGGGTTGTTTCTCAGAAAGCTTTGGGCTTTGGGGGTTTAGGCTAAGGAGGGTTTAGCAGTGTTATAAGGGAGGTTCAGGTGCTGAGGAAGGAACATGGAGGAGACATCTGCAAGGACAGAAGGAGTAGACTTTAGGTAAGCAAGTTGGGACTTTACATGATAGCAGTTCGGGTCCAGAGGCCTGGTGCTTGGTGCGATGTTTGGTGACTGGGGGTGTTTTACCAGGGGTTCGGTCTGGATCACGACTTCAAGGCTTTAAGCCGCTTTCGGGGGCTCGGGTTCCTAAATTACTCGGGCCCGTTTCGGAAGGATTCGTTCTGGACGAACATGAGAACTCAGGGTAAGGGCAGAGCCAGTTTACACGCTCTGTCCGTAAAGCCCTCTGCAGGGGCCCGAAAGCTCCGGGACGCAGGCGCTGGACACCTTGCCGTAGACCTCCGAGTTGGATCCTGGGCGCAGCGGAGGGGTCGGGTCGGATCAGGACTTGGCATGGGGTTTAATTGCCCAAGAAGAATACCGCACAGAAAGCCTATTTGCACAGCCGTCGCTGCTGGAAGCTCACAACCCACGGCACGGCTGTCTCGAAAGGGAGGCTTCCCGATGGCTGCACATCGAGAACAAGAGCACTTCGAACAAGCTCGTGACCTTGTGCTGTCCAACCGAAGCGTGCTTCATTACTTAACTCTGGAAACCTGAATCTTAAAGCCCTGAATCCCTACAGCACGCAACCCTGAACAGCGCAGAATCCCACAAACCCAAAAAACCGCCCAAACCCCCTCCAGGCCACGGCACGGATGGTCGGCAGGGCGGTTACGGGGATGCCAAGCTCACTGCAGACGGCCTCCGCGAAGGTTGTAATGCTTGAGGCTGGCATACTCAAAGCCCCAGCAGCGTCCACAACTGCATGATATGCTTTATCTTTCTTGAATACATCCCAATCTCAAGCCTACGCACAACGATTCGCATCGAACATCGCAGAAAGCCATGGAAGGCCTCATCCCAGGCGCAGGTGTTGATGTTCATCAACATGTACCTGTCTCTGCAGTCCCAGCACCCCGTGAACCTCCCTCGCCCTGCAGCCCGGAACCGTAGAATATGGGGGCCTGAAGTCTTTAGAATACTTGCCTTTGGTTAGTAG
This sequence comes from Symbiodinium sp. clade A Y106, assembly GCA_003297005.1. Lineage (NCBI taxonomy): Eukaryota > Dinophyceae > Suessiales > Symbiodiniaceae > Symbiodinium > Symbiodinium sp. clade A. The sequence goes on along the minus strand of BGNK01001688.1, from coordinate 53,474 downwards.
GGAATGGAGGAATGGGGTACAATTATAACTACTATTACTACCATTCTTCCATTCCCTACTAACCAAAGGTAGGTAGAATAGGGTCTCGGGAACCTCAGCCCTGAGAAGACTGCTTCATACTGGCATTACTTATTGCTCACCAGCTCGTTCCCCGCATGCCCCATCCCCGTGCTTCGGTGAAGCACGTAGATAAGATGTGTTTAAACTAATAATTTTGTAATGTCTCAAGCCAGGATAATTTAGCAGTCCAGACTCTGGATTCCAGATAATTGAAGTTTATTGCTAAATATTCACTATCCTACTACACTCTGGTTCCACCATCTACCGAAACCCCCTGCAAATAATAAGAATGTTTCTTTGAGAGCCTCGCCCAGAACTACATTTCTTATTCCGAAATCCACAGTTAAGAAAGTTCTTGACCGTCGCTTCTGAAAGACGGTTTCTTCTCATAAGCCTTCGACGTACTGCGAATCCAGTCGTTCTTGGTGCGATGTGTTTGCAGGGATTGGTGCCCACCGGGGTGCAAGACACGAAAGAGCTCTCCCCTACAACAGTATGAACCCATGAACCCCAAAAGTCGCAGAGAACAAGACCTCTCACTGCCACCGACGAGGTCCTCAACACTAAGCTCAAAGCCACAATATGCAAGAAGCAAAACGATCACAACCACCAAAAACATACAAAAATCTCACCCCGACAGCAACGGCAGTACTGCAAGAAGAAGAGCGGCAAAAGCTCCCAAGGCCCCAGATGATCAGACTTTTGCCTCGAAGCGTTCGACACGTCCGTGACGTGGACACCACCGTTGGGTCCCCCCGTGAGCTTGTAGATGATCCTCTTGCAGGAGGCTTTGTAAGGTTTAGGTTTCAGGGTTTAAGGTTACGGATCCTCCCATGGATCGGGGGACATAGCAAATAGAGTTGTGTACGATGTGCTTGAGAAGGAGAGCTGTAAAGCTCGAGTTCATCAGGGACGTGGTAAGTGGAGTTGTAAGGTTCAGCCGAAACCCCCACTTTCATCGCTTCCTTCCACAACCCCACACGGTTTAGGGTTTAGGGTTTAGGGTTTAGGGGGCGGTCCAGGACTCGATAGTTCCGAAGCAGCAGCGGCCCTCGTCGGCGGCCTTCCTCGGCAAACTGGTGTCGTCTGTTCTTGGGCCTGTTCTGGGCTCAGCTGAGGTTTTGGGGCTTTGGGCTTCGGGGTAGGGGTGTAAGGGCTGCGTTTTAGATAAGGTCTGCAGGAAACGGACTGCTTGCACATGAGCATCGGGTGAGTGCTTTAGCTTTGCTGCTTAGCAACATCCCTAGGTACTATGACTGTGTACTGTTGAAGCACATCAAACACAACCGTAAACTGAATTAAACCCTCAACCGCAGTACACCCGACGGACGAATTAGCAAGCCAGTATAAAGGGGAGAATCTACGCCCCCAAACCCTGCCTGCCGAAGCCCTGCACCCGCCGAACCCCAAGCATTGAACCCAAATAAAACCCTCAACCTGAACATCCACTTAATTCCGCCAAAGCACCGAACTTCTGGGACGTTGTCCAGCATCCATTTCATCCTTGCTGGGAGATCCCAGTGGCCCTTCCTAACCTAAGTTATGCACCTCGTAGGGACCCACTTATTGAATTTATGTGGTCTTGAGGGCTTAGGGTTTATGTCGGGTTTAGGGCTTAAGGTTGAGTGCGTAGTGTGAAGGGTGGCTATCAACGTCCATTTTTGGTTAGGAGCCTATGCAGCTGCGACAAACATTGCCGTTGTCGCTATTGCTGTGATTGCGATTACCCGCTACACCACTACGACTACACTGCTGCCACCGCTGCTGATACTACTATGCACCACATCTACTTCTGCTGCTACGGATAAGGCTACCACTTTCTGTACTACAGCTGCACCTACCATCGTAGCTTTGATGTCAGCAAACTTGTGACTTGTGGAACTTCAGGTCGGCTTCCGGCATGGAAGCGGGTAAAACTCGTGAACTCAAATTCGACACCATACACCTGAAACGGTCATGCTTAAAACTGCTAAAATCGGCTGAAAACTCAAATCTCAAAACTAATAAATACCTGAAAGCGCCAATCCTGAACCCCAGAACCGCCCTGCACCCGCCATACGAGTGAACCCCGAAGCACTATTGTTGCCGAAGCGGCTTCACGGCTGAGAAGTAGGTCGAGACAGGCAGCCCGGTCTTCTTGCCTTTGGCAAGTCTTGGGCTTTGCATCACTTGTACCATCCCTTCAAAGGTACGGTAGGATTCTTCAGGGAAAGCCGAGAGTTTGAGGGTCAGAGTTTGGTTGCGTGCAAGGCCTTTTAGTCGCTAGCCTCTTGTGCTTGGGGTTGGTGGGGGGCCGGGGAGCCTCTGCTGAAGGACTTAGCCTCGCAATATCCTAAACTAGGCTTCCGCCCAGGCCCGGAGCCCCAAATCCCGAACGCAAACCTTCAAGGTGAAACTCGAACTAGAAGACCGGCCTCTTGAGCACCCAATTCAGTACCATGGGAATAAAAGCAAAGCTCCAGAAGCAGATGCCTTCTAGAAGATCAAGACACTAGGACTTAAGGCATGCCCAACCGGCCTCGCAACTGACGGGATCTCGCGATGCACTAACCCGGCAACCTCAATCCCGCTCGCAATCTAAGAGCAATGACTACATGAATCAATCAACCGAAACCTCAGCCGTAACCCTCTTTACCGCCACAAAGAGAAATTGCCATAGGAACGCGCTGACTGCCTGAAACCTAACTGCAATACCCTAACCCTAGAACCCTAAGGCCACAAACCCGAGAACACTAAAACCCTAAACCCCCAAACCCTGAAACGACATACCCCAAACCCCCACCTTACAAAGCCGCCGAGGCACGAAACCGATCCTTGCCGCCTTTCGCCTCAAGCTCTGCCTGACTTAGGGTGTTAAAGAGGGCATTATGGGTTTGGGACTTCAGGGGGTCTTGAGGCTTACAGGCTAGGACACAAGGTTTAGCAGATAGGGAAAGTGTTTTTGGAGGATCTTGGGGCTTCAGGGGCCAGGCTCCGACTTGGGCTTTAAGCTTCCACCTGGGCTCAAGTTATGAGGGCTGTGACGCAAGGCTTGATAAGGTGATTCAGAATCTACGCTGCAGAGAGCTTCCTCGTCTGGCGTCGCCAGGGGAAGTCCTCAACCCTGAATCTTGAACCCTAGACTCAAAAAGATAAGGAGCAACCCACCTGTCCGGGCCTTAGATGTTCGGGCTCAAGTTTTTGAGGGTTTTTCTCTGCTAGACCTCAGAAAGAATTCCTTGAAATCTCTGCTAAACCTTCTGGAATCGGTACGCATCAAGCCGCCTTGAACGTAAAACCCCCAACCTTTTCGACATTCCACAGAAGAAAGCCGAGGCATCGAACAAAAAGGACGAAACCCCAAACCTTCTGCTGACGGCCCGGGGCCCAAACTGCGGTGTCCGAGGTTCGCAAGTCGAGCCAGACGATGGCTCGGCAGAGGGGCTCCCCAGTGCCCTGGCATCTGAAGGCTTTGCAGTTTGGGGTCCTTATAGGGGATCCGTTGAGGGTTTCCATGGGGTATCCTTTATGGGTTCAGGGATTTTCAGGGTTTAGGGCTTTGGGCTTGAGGTTTTGGGTTTGGGTTGTTTCGGGTTCAGGGTTTTGGGCTCGAGGGTTAAAAGACACCAAAACCATAACTCCTACAACATTAACATGCTAAACCCCGAAAGCCTAGACTCTAGCTCCACTTGGAATACCTTATGCAGGTCCCCCGAAGAGGATGAATCTGTACGGCTTTTTCCTAAAGCGCAATACAGCTTTTAGTCTAGGGCTTTAGGGATGGAGCACACTCAATTTCCGAGAGTACGCAGGAATCACATTAACTCCAAACCCCAGAGCTGGGCCAAAAACCCAAAGCGTTCAATCTTAAGTCGTACAGTTCAAAGGGTTAGGGACCCTAAACCCCTACTACTACACCCTAACCCCTAAAACATAGGCGCGGCTTCTGCAACCAAGACAACATGCATTTCACCAAAGTAGAGGAGTCGGAAGACTTTGCACAGTGGCTCCGACCGGGCCCTCGTAACATTGGCTTCACAACTTCTTACAATGCCCGAATCTGGAAAGATCACCAGTGCTGGGACTTCACAGAGTGCCGAATACGGTTGTCGTTCTTGTTTTGCCTGAAGCCCAAACCGTGCTGTGTTTCTGCAGCAACAGATCAATGCAATAGACTCCCAAACCCGACCCACCCTTCGTGCTGCAAGGCTCTACCTTGCACACCAAGAACTCTGCCGATAGACCCGAAACCCGGCGCGGAACAAAACCTTTGAGACTTCTTCAAGGCAAGCATGCGGGTATTGCAGGCGAATCAGTGCACTCAAAGCCTTTATTTAAAAACCCTACATCTGAGGTCTCCAGACCCCTGCAAAGCTGGCGCCTTATCCCATGCCACAGTCGTCTCTCGCTGGTTGGTGATGCCTCACATTGTTCACATCAGCTGCACATGTTTAACAAGCGTCTGCAGTATTAGTCAGTGCTTCGAGTCCTGGACCTGCATGTGTCTTGTTGAGGTGTTAAAGGCATCCAGGGTGTGTGGAGCTCTGAGGGTTTCCAAGTCGGCCCTCAGGGAATGCAAGGAACAGCCCGCAGAGCACCCAAGGTTCTGCAGAACTGGCTAGGACCCGAGGACCGCACCACCACGCCTCCCCCCGGCCCTCCCCATCTCTGCCTATCCCAGCGATGTCGTCCTTGCTGGCGCCGACCTGTTCAAGCAATGCAGCAACGTGGCTCTAAGTGTGAGCTCCCTCTTGGCGTAGCCGAGCGATTGCTGTGGCAACCTCTGTCTGATAGGTTTCACTCTGGCTCTGCCCCTGCTACTGCCACGATAACCACAAGGCAGATAGATGCAGCCATGCTAAGGTGGAAGAGCTTCTTGCTGGTGGCTGGGCCAGGCCAGCAAACACGAACAATGCAAGTCGAGTGCTCCTGACACACCATGGACCCTCCCTGCACTCCGACCTTCTTCATCGCACCTTCGGAGCACTCAACGGCACTCCTTTCCAGGGTTTAGGGTCTGCGGGATTGGGACTTGCGGTTTGGTGATTAGTCTTGAGGCTGAACTTAGACATAAGGTCAGAGCAAGCACTTGATTCGTCGATCCATTTGGGGAATGCTTCGGGGCATACCCGGCTAGGTTTCGGGTGCTAAGGCACGAGCTTCTTAAGGGCACAAGAAGCCTCCAGCTATCCCAACGCTCCAACCCGAAAGCGTCGCTGTCGCCTGAACGTGGAGGCAAATCTACAAAGAGCACTATGAAAGCCAGCACCTTAAACTCTACACCAGCAGCCGAAACCAAGCCGCCCCGTAGTGACCACAAACCCCAAACCTCCAGGCACTAAAGCCTTCAACCTCCAAAGTGTCCGACGTTTGACGCCTAACTGAAAGAGTCCCTAAAGCCCCGGACAGAGCCAGTAACATATGTGTGTACATATACAGTTTTTTATGTATGGATGCAGGCATACACAAATCAATTCAGAACTTCTGCATTCCTTCCTTCTTCCTTCCCTCCTTACTTCATCCCTTCAAGCATACTAAGTCTCAAAATCCCAGGCAAAAAACTGGTGAAGTCCTGAGGATCTCCAGGGGGTCGTGCTCCGTCCACCCTGGCTGCGGGTAGTACCTCAGTTGGCAGCTTGGCGCTTGGACTTTTCTGCGCCTTTAAGGGACCCCCAAAGGATCCCTTGAAGGATCCCTTAGGGGGTCCTTGAAGGGGGTCCTTTAAAGGGGTCCTTCAAGGGTTCCTTTAAGGAGTCCTCTAAGGGGTCATTTAAGGGCTCCATTTAACGGCTCCTATAAAGGAACCCTAAAAGGAACCCTTACAGTAACATCTAAGTAACCCCTTAGAGGAGTTTTGGGTGTTACGCTTCCGGTGTTGTGCCGTGAAGGCCTTACAGAGCTTCGGGGCTTGAGGGTGTTGGGGAGAGGGCTTTCACGGACTTCAACTCCTCGGCAGTTTACAGTTGGAGTTTAGGGTTTAGGGTTTAGGGAGGGTCATCTTGAGTGGAATCGGGTGGTTTAGGGCTATTTTGCGTGCGCTGGGTTCCGAGCTTGGGGGTTATTCTGCGGACCATACGCTAAGCCCATCACACCACGGGAGTTAGGAAGCCTTCCAGCGAACCTGCGAGTTTGCGGGTATTTCATACGACAATACAATTGTACTTCTGTTTAACTGGAGGGACTGCGCTGCACGGTGCTGCCCGGAATGCCCCGTTTGCCGCACAGCCAGCCGGCCCTCTAGGCAAGCTCACGTGTGCCCGGAATTCGAGGCACATCGAGGCTCAAATTCCCCCTATCAGCCAGGAACAGGCAGGGCCAGGTAAGTCCTGAAATGTCATGCCCCATCTGCACGCATGGTCTCAACGAAACCCCACCCCCAAGAAGCTTAACCAGTAGCATCCTAAATCCAAACCCCTACACTCCCAACCCCCGAACCCAAAAAATCTACCCCTACATCCTCTCGTCCTACGTCTGGAGTTCCCTTGAAGAGACGAGCCCAGCTCCAAAAGACGGACGGACCACAAATGACCCCGCGCACTGCACTGAAAAGGACCAGGGGCTGACTTCAATGGCAGGGTTTCGGGTTCACTGTTTCGGGCTGAGGGTGTAGCGACGTAAGTCTCAAGAGTAGGCCTTCGAAAGGGCAATTCATGGTACCTGCACAACCCACCCTGCCACTTCGCCTGAGTAACCGAAAGCCCTAAAGCCTAAGCCATGAGCCCTGAGCCCTAACCCCCAAAGCCCTAAACCTTTCAAACGCCTGAACCCTAAGCCCTAAACCCTACACCCCCCTAAACCCGAAGACCCTAAACCCTAAACCCCCTAAACCCGAAAACCCTTAAGCCCTAAACCCTACACCCCCTTTAAACCCGAAAGCCCTACAAGCCGCTAAGTCCGGGCTGCTGTGGGAACTCCTGCTGTTCCATGGCCTTGGGTTGGCCATCCTCGACTCAGACCCCGAGACTGGGTTCTTGTTATGGGACTTAGTTTAAGTTACCATGATGGGGGTCTACAGTAAATAATATGGGTGGTTGTCAAAATTATGATCCCTTTTTGGGTCCCTAGTATAATACGGCACCTAATATTTAGGGTACCCCAAAAAAGGGACCTTAATTTTGACAACTACCTTAACCTACCAAACCCTACTTTTTTGTAGGGTCCCTATAAATCCCATATTAGGGTTTGTAATAAGAACCTACAAAAAAGTAGGGTTTGGTAGGGTAAGGTACCCATATGGTTTCCTTATTGTGGTAACTAAACCCTAAACCCTAAACCCAGAGGGTTTCCTTATTGTGGCAACTTAAATCAAACTCCTCGACCCAGACCCCGGAGCTTCGATCGTTTCATCATCTTCAATTTCTGGTGCTCCTTTTTTCGGCCGTGCCTGCAAGGCCTCCCCCAAACCTGAAACACGGAGGAACTTGGTGGTTGGGCCTTGTTCTGGGTAATGTGAACCTATGATCAATAAGCCGCCCCAGCCTTCACACGCAATATACTTGGGATGCTTAATTACTCAAATCAGGAGACAAGTCAACCCACCTAAGCCTTAAATCTTAAACCCTCAATCCTCAACTCTCCTAAACCCTAAACCCTAAGCCCGATAGCCCTAAGCCTAAACCTGTCTTTGAAACGGGATCCCTTCTGCCCATGGCCTTGTCAAACAAGATCGCCCGCGTAGACGTGGTGCCCTGGCAGTGGGGATTGGGCATTTCTGGGAGGTTTCTTTCAGCTCCCTATGAGGCTTTAATGGGTCTTTGTACGATTTTCCAGGGCTGGACAGGGTTCTAAGGGCAAGAACGGGATGTGAGTACCAAGTGCTCTTAGTCAGACCATCGTGAACAAGGCTCAAGGATTTAAGACTTGTACCTGCAAGTGAGGATTTGGGGCCTCGTGCTTCGATTCTAAAACCAGCCCCACGGGACTTCATCGGATGTTGGCTTCAATTGGGGCTCTAGTGAATTCGAACGAGAGGCAGGCTGCTCGAGATGAGCCGCATCAACATTAGCAGAAGCAGCTTGGGTGCCAGAGGGCTTGCGAAGCCTACACTTAGTGCGGCGAGCTTTGATCTGGCCAAGCCGTTTGAGCACCGCTCGCAGCTGAGTAGCAACATCGTTCCCAAGGAGCTGAGTAGCAACAATGAGCAGCATCTCAATCAGCATCTTAACTTGATGTGCAGAAGGTCCCGGATGGGAAGCCTGCCCGATACGGGGTCCCTGCGAAAGGTCTCCTTCGTTCGCACAAAGTGGAGATACGATGCAATCCCAGCATGTGCCCGGCGCTCACTTCGGAGAAGGCACAGCGCACACACCATTCGCAGCACACAGACTTCACAGATGGTGCTCATGACATGACTTATAGCCTTATAGCATCCAGTCCCGGTTGCATGGTGCTCACATAGGAACGGCTTATGCTGCACAACAATGAAGATTCCGTTACCTGCCCTACGTCCACCGCGGTACTTCATCTGGACGTACTCTTTTGGGTGCCAGAAACCCACTGAATACAACAGTGCGCCAAAAACCTACGGTCCAACTCCAAACTTCGGGTTTAGGGCTTAGGGTGTCTGGACTTTGCCCATAAACCCCAAAGTTTGTTCGAAAAACGCCGGCACCTGGCCACAGAGGAAGAAGGAGAATGAGAAGCCGGGGAGTGCTCAAGCATGAGACACGATATTTTGGTAGTGCTTTAAGTTAGGGTCCCCTTTGAGGTTCCCAAAACACCCCTTATAAAAGGACCCCGAAAGGGAATCTCTTTTAAAAAGCTACACGTTTACAGGACGTGGGAAACGGCGTATGATCTATCGGATTTACATGGATTTACCGTGACAGGAACAAGAGGAGCTCAGGGCACAAGCATGTGCAGCACAACTTTCACTGAAAGCTCCAAAACTCATGGTAATGGCATAGCTGTGGGACTTGCGGAAAACAGGGGACCCTGATGGAGAACGAACAAAGTAGCCTAGTTCTCTGAAGCTCTCTTATGTTCTAAAAGGCCCCTATATTGCTGCATCGAAGAACAGTGTATAGTCGTTGCAAGCCTGAGTTTGGCATCCAGCCGATGCTCTCAGGATGAGCGGACTCAGAACTTCTGTTGGGACCTCTCATTACACACGGCCTGGTCGATGGCCAGCACATAGGACGGCGCCATGGGTCTCGAGGCTTTGGCCAAGCCGAACTTCAGAAAGCTCAAGCACCTTCTTGAGGGTTCAGGGCTAAGGCTTATGGTGCAGCGTTGGGGTTCGGGATGGTTTGTGGCTCAGAGTCCAGGGTTTGGGGTCTGGGTAGCTGACCGCTGGCTTGGGGCATAGCGTCTGTGCCTCGGGGGTGTCCATGCTTCTGCCGAGGCCTGCAGTTATGTCGGACTGGACGTCCTGAGCCAGAGTACGGCAAGTGCGGCGAAGATCCAGCCCTTCGATCCCTGATCCGAAGCAGAACAGCGCCGTTGTAGAAAAGCTTTTGGATGCAACCTTAAACCCTAAACCCCACACTCTTTCCTCAAACCCTCCGGTGGCGAGCTGGGAATGCTCCGGGGGCTTAGCGCATCAGGGTCAAGGGCAACAGTTCTGGACCGCTAAATCCTGAATGCCTTAAGCCCAAACCCCTGACCTCAACTCGCAAACCTGAATGCCAACTCCCGACACCCAAAGATTCTCCTAAGCCCGAAACCCTCAGCCCTAAGCCCTAAACCCTGAACCCCCCCCCTAAAAAAAGCCGTAAAACCCTAACCACTAAAAGCCTGAAACCCTAACCACTAAAACCCCCAAAAGCCTAAAACCCCAAAACCCTAATACCCCAAAAACCCTAAAACCCTAACACCCGAAGGTTCAAATCCCTGGGCGCTTTCTCGCTTGCTCCCGGAGCCTGCTCCCGAAACCGATGCTTCAACTGCTTGCAGTCACGAAGGGGGTCCCTAAAGCCCTAAACCCCTAAACCCTAAACCCCTAAACCTCTAAACCCCTCAACCCCTAAACCCTAAACCCTAAACCCCAAATAAGCCTCTAAACCCCTAAACTCCAAAGCCTAGACCCTGAATCCCCCAAACACCCCAATCTGCGACGGTGGGGTCTTCCAAGGGTCGGATCTCTTGGCTTCGGGCTGAAGTTTGGGCTCTGGGAAGCTGGGGATCAGGGCCTTGTACTTCGAGGCTTCCGCGGCTTAAGCACTGCTTTGGAGCTGAAGTGACGTAGTGGGACTTTCAGGACTTTCAGGGCACAGGATGCAGGTCGAATGGAACCTTGGGTTTAGGGTTTAGGGTATAGGGCCTAGGGGCTGCAGGAGTGGAACGCTTGATCCTCGAGAAGTCTCGAAATTGACGCCTTCAGGCACTGACCGAAGCCCTGCACCTCAAACCTTGGAGGTGAAAGCGAACCCGAAACTTGAAGAACCTCCCCCCCCGGACGTCGTAAGAAGTTTGCCCGGTGCGGAATCTCTATTGGCTCGGTCAAGTTTGCTAGGTCACCTAAGTAAGCTACTTTCTGCTAGCGCCGCGGTAAGGCTGGCGATGAGCTATGGAGAAGGCTGCCGGTGCGGGTGCAGCTGTATGTCAATCGGGCAGACAAGTCAGACAGCAGCCGAGCTTAGGGTTTAGGGTTTAGGGTTTCGTTTTGGGGCTCAGGATATAAGGTTTGCTTAGCGCTGCGGACACCACACGTCTTATCTGGACTGTGACGAACAGTTAGAGATGGTCCCGATTAGTGGTACTTCGCACCCCAGATATTTGCCTACTTCGGGCCGAGTTCATCTGGTAGACTGGTAGGAGCACCCAAGCGCGGACTTGGACCCTTGGTATGCCATTAGCAGCTTTATGCCTGCACGTGTGGGTGGGTCGAGATGAAGGCTCCCCTATAAAACTTCTGCTCGTGAAGGTGGGTCTTGCTACAGACCTCACGGCCAACCGCTAGCCGCTAGCTCCAACAACACCCACACATGACTCCCGGTTTCCGGGTTAAGTCGTCGTCTGCCCGAATGCTCAGCCGCACCGCCTAAATGGCAGCTCGTCCTAAGCGATTCCGGCCAGCAGCATCGTTCGTGCCGCTGGAGGCGGAAAGACCACACAGGCGACGGCGCGACGCAGCGGCTATTAATTAAGGCTTGTGCGGTCTGGGGATATGCGGTTCCAAAATGTTGAGGATACCTCGGCTAGACTACATCTGTGGTTACTTCATGGTACTGAGATCCCAATCCAAAAAAGTTGCAGTTCAGCCACGCGTAAACACAATCTGGGAAATTATGCCTGAACAATGAGACTGGGTTTTTGGATGTTTTGGCGGGGGTGTAGAAAAACCACATAGGGGCCTAAATGCAAGGACCAGGGTTTTCAAGCCACGCGGTCAGGTTTGGGCTTTGGGCTTGATGAAATATCTGGGACACGACAATTGACTTGGAACGTTCGGGGAAGTGCCTCCATGACCCAATCTTCGAGACATCAATGCTTTCAGGCTTAAATTTGGGGCTTACTGATGCTTACATCTTTTTCATCCAAGCGGTGCAGCTCTTCATCTTCTGCGTCATCGTCATCACCCGTTTGCCAGCATCATCATCATCATCCTCATCGTCATCATGTCTTGATCATCGTCCACATCAACATGTTCATCATGATACCAAGAGCTGCGAAGCAGTGGTGTATCGACTAGGCCGTAACAAGACCGAGTGAACTCATTCTTGTCTGAAGAAAACGAACTAGTTCGCAGACCGGTGCGGGATGAAGGTACTGTCGTTGTCGCCCCTGCCTACTCAAAATGCCTATCCTCCTTTGAGGCGGAGTCCCTGTGGCATTACAGCCCGGGTCTAGAGGGTCCTGATCGGGCCGTTTGACCTTGCTAAACGTTGGCTTTTGCAGAATTCAAGGGAAGCCCGCGCAGTCGAGGTGTGCGCCCGGAAACTTCCGTGCAAAATTGTCTCGTCTCTTGAACGGACTCCGGCAGCATGCCCTGCCCTTTCGACTGAGCATGCGGCCTCAGATCCCGTTGGAGTTCTTGGGAGTGGTCCCCATCAAGAACTTCTAACCTTCTCACCGAGTCTCACTGATGCTTTCACGCGGGATGAAAGGAATGAAACATGAGACTCAAGCCCTGGTCCAGCACTCCCCATAAGCCGAAGGAGCTTCAATAGTCCGAGTAGGGCTCCGGGATATACCATCATATAGATATTTTAAGTCTGTAAGGGACACTAGCACTAAATCCCCAACCCTACACACCCCAAACCCTAAAGCCTAAACCCTAAACCCGAAACCCTAAACCCGAAACCCTAAACCCTGAACCCTAAGCCTCCCAAAACCCCGAGCGCGAAAGCATCAATCAGAACCTGCAGCTTCGGAGGCCTGGGCTCGGCCTGGAAGAGATGCGGCACAAGGGCCCTGATCACTTCAATTGGGCTTTGAAGGGGATATATTACTCTATGCTATGAATTAACAGTAATACAAATATTAGTATTAATATATATATATATATATATATATATTATATATATATATATATTATATATATATTATATATATATATATAGGGACCTTAAGTGAGTACCAAATCCAAAGGCACTAGATCCTGAGCGAAGGCTTGGAAGCCGTAAGCCCTAAACTGCAGGGCCTATAACGGAGCGCTTAAAGGAACTCTCAACCTAATCCTAAACTTTAAAGGAACCCTTTAAACACCCTTTAAAAGGAACCCTCGGGGCTAGGTCTCTCGTACTGAAACCTCCGACTCCCCGGGCTTAGAGAGTTTGAGGTTAAGGGGCTTTGGGGGGTTTAGTGTTAAGAAGTTTGGGGTTTAGGGTTTAGTGTTTAGGCGTTTAGGGTATAGTTTAGGGTGTAGGGTTTAGCTAAATTGGCCAAAGCGGTATGATCTAACCTACGAGTCTACGTAGGACAACGAAAACCTTCATCGCTAGACGTACCACGATTACGACAATCCTTGCTCTTGTATCGACAATTCTGCTCAGCATTATGATACATACTTTTGCAGTAGTGTTACCTGCATGACTGCCACGACGATCCGCCATCATAACTATTGTGAAACCATCTCAGAGTGAGTACCGGCATAGCTAAGATCCTCTAAGACGTCATTCGATTGCTCTGGCTTTGCGCGAGTATATCTATTTGGAATGGTTGTGAAACTTGTTGGCTAAGCTCTAAGCCCCCTTAACCCTTTTCTGACACCCATGCTAAGAGCCCGGTTTCCACCCCCTGAAATTCTACATGTTGGTCCTCGTTTTTGTTACCCAGCTCGGCCCTCCCGGCGCCATCCGTAATCCCTGGTCGGAGCACTCAGCCCCAGGGAAAGGGCCGTGAAATCACGGCCAGAACAAACGTCGTAGTGCAGGCACGGAAACTGGCATTTGGGGTTTAGGATTTCAAAGTTTTTTATTTTGTGAACCCTCTTTTCTCCCCGCCTTCAAGGTTTAGGCTTTAGGAGGGTGTCCGGGTATTTAAGGCTTCAAGATTCCGGGTGCCGGGTGCAAAGCATTTCCGGATTTCGTCTTCAGATCGCTTTGGGTTTAGGGGTCTACGGGGTAAGTGTGTGGGAGTTGCTGGTGTTCCAGGGCCTTGCTGTACACCCTAAACCCCCAACCGCAAGCCCTAAGACCCTAAAGCCCCAGACCCTGAACCCCAACGCCTTGTCACTAGTGAATCGAAATTTCAACCTTAGGAGCTGAGGACCCTAGCCCAAAAGGGTTTAGGGTTTGGGGAAACCGAAAAAGGAACATGGCTAGCCACTAGCCCCTAACAACATTTAAATCTATGTGCGTCAAGACTCGTGGCTCCTGATCCTGATTTGAAGCGGTTCAAGGCTTCAGGGTCTAAAACCTAGGATTTCAATGTCTAGGATTTTAAGGTGCCAAGGCCCAGAGTTAAGATTTTCGGCTGTGGGAGTGTTTTTGTTTTAGAGCTTTGCAGTGCTCGTGGCCGGGTTCTGATGCACGCGCTCCGCCCTGTTTACCGGTGTTGAACCAGCATCGCACTCCCACCACAGTCCCGTCACAACCGCAAAACCTCTTCTTTACAACTGGGATTTGTGTTGGAGTCCTACACCCAAAACCACAAGCAAACCCACCGAGATGCCCTGGCGCTTGATGGCCGAGATCTCGCTCAGTCACGTGCTATTCCGTTCTTGGGATCATGCTCCGTCGCAAGACCATCCTCTTGTTCCCTTCGTGATTGTCATGGCCATGGCGACGATCATGATGATAATGATGATGATAATGATGATGATGATGATGATGAGGTGATCATGGTGATCATGGTGTCGATGGCGATGGCGATGGCGGTGGCGATGGCGATGGCGATGATGTTGATGTTGATGACGATGATGATGATGATGATGATGCTGGTGCTGGTGCTGGTGCTGGCGCTGGAGCTGGCGCTGGCGCTGGTGCCGGTGCCGGTGCTGGTGCCGGTGAGGAACATACTTCTAGTGGCACAGCATGAGGAGATGGGTCGCCAGTTTACAGTGTTCTGCTCCACTCTAAGGTGTTTGCTTGCCAAACAGGCTCAGCTGTTGACTGAAGAAGAATGAAAGATATCTAGACTGGCAGCTTTCCACACGACGGCCGAACAGGGCTAGGTCGGAGGCCACTAGGCGTGCTTAAGGTGTCTAGTGGGCGTCTTGCACGGCTGTCGGGCGACAATTTAGCCGCATTTAGCCAGTGTGGATGGCTGAGTAGATGGATCGTTCCATAAATCAGGGTGCTTCTGAGGTCCCGAAGACTATGTCACTCGGATAATAACAAGAATAATTAGAGGAATGTCCCTCCAAGGAACCTTAATTTACAGAACGCCCCCTCCCCGAAGAAATATGAATAAATAAATACATATATATATAGTGTATGTATGCATATATATATATATATATGCATACCCAGCAAAACCTGAAGAGTTTGGGAAGAAGGATCTTCGACTTGTGATAGAAAGATAGGGGCCTCAACAACGAGCACGGGGATACATTATAGTATATATAATAGTATCATGGAACCTTAAGGAACAGGGATGCAGGCCTCTACATCACGTTAACATTCAGTGTTGAAGGCCTGACTGCCCAAGCAGTCGTGGGTGAAGCTGCAAGGGTTTCGTCGCAAAATCGGATTCTCGGCATGTCGGAGTGACAGAGACGTCTCCCTGAGTCCGCATCCCGAGTCTAAAGGAAGCTAGAGATGTTAGGAAACGCTCTGCCTGAGTTTGGCCGCGTGATCCTTTCTTTCAGGCGGGTGAATTGCAAGGGGCAGGGCGATGAAGCTGAGGGTACACGCTTTCCAACGCCTATACGGCTATACTACTACCTGTACTACAAGGCTGGTACACTCTTTCCAACGGTTGAAGGGCTATACTACTACCGTACTACAAGGTAGTAGTATAGCCGATGATACGGATAGTGGTCCTGGAAATGGTAGTCTAAGAAAACAACAGCCACAATAATCCTACGACCGAGAGTAACAAATGCTAACAAAGATCACCATTGAAATTGTTAGTTATATCATAGAAATGTTAACAATAATGAATACAGTAATCATGATGGAAAAATGAACAATAAACAAAATACGTACGCAAAAACAACATAATCACGAAGATGAGCATGATGATGATAAATATTAATAACCATAACAACCACAACAGTAAGAAATATTCGTATATAAATAAATAAGAATAATATGAATAACAATAATGACAATGTAAACTACAATAATAGCAATAGTATTACTAATCATCACAATAATCTCAATATTCAGTAATACGAGTAAAGAAATAAGGAGTTACTACTAAATAAGTAATGAAACAAATAATGGTGATGATATCAATAATGATAACAATGATGACACTACTAGCAATGATGACAATAGCAAGTACAACAATAATAAATAGTATTAGTAGTAACAATAACACTGGTAAACGCTATATTATAACAGGAACTAGTAAGTAAGAATTATGATCATGACATGGCAAGACCAGATGCAACAATTTCATGCAGCGACAGTACAATCACAGACAAACAACTTGGCATAGTAAAACAACTTGCTACCATGACCACTCCTACGGCGGCTCAGTCTATTACTGTTATCGTGTTGGCAATGCTGCTTTGGAATGCCTTGGGATTCCTGCTTCATACTTTCCTTACAGCTTGGAACTACGGAATTATTGTGTCTAGTGCATAGGTCCATAGGTCTTTTGGATTCGCGGTCGTGGCCGCAAGCTTTCAATCTTCAGGATGAAGGTCTGCCTAGGGCTGAGGGCTTGCGCTGGCAGCAAGACAAGCTCAACACGAAGCCTATCAACACTTAGAGCCACAGGCTAGCCTACTAACACCATGAAGACCCCCACTTCAATCAGCACCCCGACCCCTTGCAGGCGCCTGGCCGACAGTGCACTCAGCAGCCGGTGACTGGTACATCAACGGTTCGACATTTCAGGGCTCACGGCTTTCGGGTTTGAAGGCTGGGGGCTCTAAACCGTAGATTTGCAAGCCGTGGGGCTGCCCAGGGTGGAGTCTCTAAGGAGGAGGCGAATAGTCAGGCAGACTTCTTCACCATAGCTGCTGTAAATGGGATGTGGCAAATCCACACCCAACTGCCGCTCAAAAATTTGGCAAAGGGATGCCCTGCCGAGGCAACTGACATGTTTCAGAGACTTGGCTTCCCATCCAATGCACATGGAGTCCCTCGATCCTGAAAACCGAAGCCCTAAAGGCTAAATCAAGCATTCCCAACCACTATGCCTGAGACCATCACACTAAGTTGTTCTCAAGAAGTTGTGAGGTTGTGGCATAAGGCAAACCATCAACCCAGAGCCACGAAATTGGTGGCAGATTGTAGTGGCAAGGAAACTTAGGATACAGTTGTTTTCGAATGACAAAGGGCTTTGTCGGCTTTGTCTTTGCAGACCATGCTATGTTGCCATGCCGGCACAAAACTTGTCTACACACGTGGGATTAAGCCGTCTCATACCCAGAATCACACTCATTGCTTGCAGTGACAAAGGAAGAGAAAGCGCAAGGCGAACACATGTGAACCGATGGTGACAGTAGCCGTGCCAGAACTCTCACTGGCGCAGGTGCTGCTGACTAGTAGTATCAACCAACCTAGTCGAGGTTCGCGCATCTAGCACTGCGGCAACCGTCGACATTGACAGTGAACAGGATGGTGACGATGACGGTGATGCTGGAGCTGACACTTGTGGCTGACGGCATCACGATTTAGTTTGTCATTGACACGCCATTCATGCGATAGTGGCAGTACGAAGGTCGGGAGTCGTCATCATCCTCCTCGCCGTTGTTGCGATGTTGATTACCATCATCATGACAGCCATCATGAGTCATGAGGGTCATCGTCAGCGGCAGCACCCCACAGTCCTGGTAATTACTAATGATGACGATGACCAGCGTTTAGTGCTAAAAGATAGATCGGCAAAAAGAAGAACATTGGCAAATGAGTATGATGAGCACATCGCATACTGCACGTGTGAAGCACATCTGCGCAGTTGAACGATGCCCGCCTTCCTTGGGCCAGTTCCAGTAGCAGCAACAACAAGAGTGTTTAGCAGCCGTGACCCTGAATCTCCCGTCCCCCGCCCTCCTAAAATCCATCAGAGGGCTTGGTTCAGAAACAACCCAAAGGTGCATCGGCAGGGCCCGTGAGTGGCCCCAGCAGCTTAAATCTTCGCGGGTGCAGAGAGGGAAAAGATTGATCTCTCAACTCGGGCTTTCAGATGTCGGGTTCGGTGCTTGCCTTTCCCGTGTCTGGCTTAGGGCTACAGGGTCTTCGTTTTATAGCGCTTTGTCGAATGGTAAGATTTTCCCGCCATTCGACCGTCGATCCAATACACGCCTTAAACCTCTAAACCTTGCAATCCCTTAACCCTAAAAACCCTTCATCCCTGAAGCCGCAACCCACTAGGCTACCCCAAAGGCCCAAACGCTGAGCCCTAGATGCAAAAGCTTTAACTTAACCCTGAACCCTAAACCCTAAACCCTAAACCTTCAACTCCGAACCCTCAACCCTAAAACCTAACCCCTAAACCCTAACCCCTAAACCCCTAAACCCCTAAACCCCTAAACCCTAAACCCTAAACCCCTCAACCCTAAACCCCTAAACCCTAAAACTCTCCTTGCAGGCCGCGAGGGATGCTCCGAGGCCCTAGGATCCACGTCTCAGGGCGGAACGGCCGACTTTCGGAGTTAAGGTTTAGGGCTTCGGAGTTTCAAAGCTTTGGAGTTGCAGGGCTTAGGTAGTAGGGTTTAGGGTTTTAGGGTTTTAGGGTCTTAAGGCTTAGGGTTAAGGCTTCAAAGTTTGAGGGTCTAGGATTTAGGATATAGTGTGTCTCTGACATCACACAACAATCCCCGATTTGGCAGGTGTTTGCAGGGGCTTTATGTTATAAGGAGTTAAGAGTTAAAGACAACATACTGCAAGAATCGGGGGACTCTGCAGTTTTGAAGGCCAAGCAGATTGAGGCTTGGCGGGCTTAGTGGTACTTGGGACTCTGCTGGGTAAGTCACGTCACCCCTGAAGCTATTCGAGAGGGACTCCATGTATGGTATCTCCTCGGGCGCGGGCTGTGTGCGGTTTACTGTTTCACTTTCAGGGTGCGAGGTTATATGACAGGCAAATTCCTCAGATGAAACCTGTTTTGGAACATCCTATGCATCTTGACTGATGGGCTTGAATTCAGGGTTCCGTTCTCATAGGACTCGAGGGTATTGGGTTCATCGGGGCTTCAAAGCATCCGGGGCAAACAGGTTAACGGTCCTCCGATAAGGTCCCTTGTTTCTGAACCTCCCTTGGGCAAGGGGCACGATGGCTGCTCTGCATAGATTGCATGAAGAATGCCCTACACAAAAAGTCGAAAAGCACTGCTAGGATTTGGAGTGTGAGCCTTAGGGTGTATAGTTTTAGGTGAAGGTCCTCTACCCGGGGCTTTGGATGCAGGGTGTACGGTTGAGGCTAACTCACTGCTTGACACGTGCAAGTCCTGCAGATCTTAGAAAACCTCCACCAAACGTCTCCGCTGACTGAAACCGAAATGTACCGTTCGATGACCGTCCTCGCCCTAATGCTAGGCCAGGCATCGCGGACAATTGATGGCTTTGCAGCGGCTCTGCGGAAACTTCCAAGGTACATGGTCAAAAGTGTTTGTATACATGTCTTTGCTACGCATGTCACTGTTCCTACGTCTATAGCTATTGCTTCTTTTAGCAGAGGTGGTAGTAGTACTCGTCAACATCATAGTTGTCGACGTAGTCGCAGACGTAGACGTATTCTTGTTGTTACTACCAGTAGCAGTAGCAGTAGTAGCAGTAGCAGTAGTAGTAGTAGTAGCAGTAGTAGTAGTAGTAGTAGTAGTAGTAGTAGCAGGAGTAGTAGTAGTAGTAGTAACAATAATAATAATAACAGAAGTAGCAGCAGTGTTTGTTGTTGTTGTTGTTGTAGCAGTACCAGTAGTAGTAGCAGCAGCAGCAGTAGCAGTAGCAGAAGCAGAAGTAAAAGTAGATGTAGAAGTAGACCTGGGAGCAGTGGTAGTAGAAGAAGTAGATGTAGCAGTAGAAGTAGTAGAAGTAGCAGTAGCAGCACAGGTAGAAGTCAAAGCAGAAGTAGAAGTAGTGNAGTGGTAGTAGAAGAAGTAGATGTAGCAGTAGAAGTAGTAGAAGTAGCAGTAGCAGCACAGGTAGAAGTCAAAGCAGAAGTAGAAGTAGTGGTCGTCGTCGTGGTGGCTGTAGTAGTTGCAGCAGCAGCAGCAGGAGAAGAAGCAGCAGTAGCAGCAGCAACAGCAGCAGTAGTAGTAGTAGTAGTCGTCGTCGTAGTAGTAGTAGTAGTAGTAGCAGCAACAGTCGTAGTAGCAGAAGCAGTAGCAGTAGCAGAAGCAGAAGTAGAAGTAGATGTAGAAGTAGACCTGGGAGCAGTGGTAGTAGAAGAAGTAGATGTAGCAGTAGAAGTAGTAGAAGTAGCAGTAGCAGCACAGGTAGAAGTCAAAGCAGAAGTAGAAGTAGTGNAGTGGTAGTAGAAGAAGTAGATGTAGCAGTAGAAGTAGTAGAAGTAGCAGTAGCAGCACAGGTAGAAGTCAAAGCAGAAGTAGAAGTAGTGGTCGTCGTCGTGGTGGCTGTAGTAGTTGTAGCAGCAGCAGCAGGAGAAGAAGCAGCAGTAGCAGCAGCAACAGCAGCAGTAGTAGTAGTCGTCGTCGTAGTAGTAGTAGTACTAGCAGCAGCAACAGTCGTAGTAGCAGTAGCAGTAGCAGTAGCAGTAGTAGTAGCAGTAGTAGCAGTAGTAGTAGTAGCAGTAGTAGTACCAGTACCAGTACCAGTACCAGTACCAGTACCAGTACCAGTACCAGTACTCGTACTGGTACTGGTACTCGTACTGGTACTGGTACTAGTACTGGTACTGGTACTAGTAAGAGTAAGAGTAAGAGTAATAGTAATAGTAGTGGTAGTGGTAGTAGTACTAGTAGGAGTAGGAGTAGGACTAGGACTAGGACTAGGAGAAGGAGTAGGGGTGGAAGTAGTAGTAGCAGTAGCAGCAGCAGTAGGAGCAGCAGCAGGAGTAGTAGTTGTGGTAGTAGTAGCAGCAGCACCTGCAGGAGTAGTAATAGTAGTAGTAGTAGTAGTAGTAGTAGCAGCAGCATCAGCAGCAGCAGCAGTAGCAGTAGTAGGAGGAGCGGGAGGAGGAGGAGGTGGAGGAGGGGCAGGAGGAGAAGCGGGAGGAGAAGGGGGGGGGGCGCGGTTAGCTGATTTGTATATATATATATATATATATATATACATGTATTGCAAACACATATACATATATATATATATGTGTGTGCGTGTCTATGTATGTAGGAAACAATGACACAGACATATGCATCAGCATATGGGCTGTATCTTGCACGTCTTACCCTATACAGTATATAGCACACATTAAGCACTTTACATTGTATATAATGGAAAAATATATTGCATCAAGCGTGTACCTATACCTATACCTATAACCGTACATGCCATACCTTTACATAGACTGCCTGTTTGAAGTAGATAAATACACAGAAGCATATGTTAGGGCATATGTATTATATGTATATGTACGTATGTACGTACGTAAGTACGTACGTACGTACGTATGCGTGTATGTATACGTATGTATGTGTGTATGTATGTATGTATGCATGTGTGTATGTATGCATGTGTGTATGTATGATGTATGCTATGCTATGTTATGACGTTATGCCATGTTATGTCATGTTATGTCATGTTGTCATGTCATGTCATGTCATGTCATGTTGTCATGTCATGTTATGTTATGTGTGTTTGCATGTATGTATGTATGCATGCATGCATGCATGTGCAGACAACATACATACGTGTCTTGTGTGACAAAACATGTGAAACTTGGAATAAGACCTACCTACCTTGTTTCATATCAAAAACTTGTAATTTGAAGTGCTTCTGAATGGCAAGTAGCCTGTCGCAGGCAGAGGAAGCCTTGCAAAAACCACCTCCGCGCGCCATGCTAAGCTTGCAACACGAGCAGAGAAAGCTCTGACAAGGAAGGGCCTCATCAACCTATCACCCTGGCCGGTGCTGAATGTAGGATAGAATTGTTGGTAACACCCGTTCTTAAGATTGTCAAGGCTGCCACACATTTGCCAGTGCCATCGCAGGGCGTCAGGGCCCGAGAGGGAAAACCGATGGGACCCCGATGGATGTGAACGAGAGATCCATCTTTTGGCTGCCAAGTTGCACAGCCAAAGAACCCCTAAACTCAAAGCCTTATACAGCATTGCTACAAGTCTCCAGGCCGTTAGAATCTAGGATCCGCTGCCCCGTCGAATTTGCCTGCGCACTCTGTCGCGAATTAGCCGGCCAAAGAAGACCTGGACCAAGGTATTCCGGAAGCCTGTTTAGGGTTTAGGGTTCAGGATCTGCGAGCAATGTAGGGGCCTTGATAATTAGAATAGGGTTTGGGGGTACAGTACACTATAATTGCAATCGGGAACCCCCAAACCCTTATGTTAATTAAGGCCCCTTCATTATGGGGGTCTGTGAATCAGCCGATGTCGGACAACCCCAAGGAGATTCGAGTCTTGAAGGATTCCAGTAAATCCAGGCAATGTGGCAGGCAATGTCGTTTCCGAGCGGCGCAGGAAGTAGGCGATGCACATCGTTACATACCTATCAACTCACCTGGTCAGGACATTGAGACATGCATGACAAAGCAAAGACGACATAAGGGTACTGTTTTCACACAGGGCATCCAAAAGCCCTGCATCCGGAAAGTCTCAATAGTAAACTCTGCAGATGCCCTACAAGCCACTGCAAATTCATATTCTGAAAGAGAAGATTCTGCCACAATGAGGTGCAAAGCTGCGTTTAGCAATGCTGGCTGGAACCCTGAAACACAAAAAACTTTAAACACGAAGCTTTAGACTCAACCCCAATCCCCATACCACACAAGATCTCAGGACCTACTGCCTGAAGCTTCAGACTTTGAACTTGGAAGCATGCTCAAGTTCAAGGGAACCTAGTCGTGACAGACCTTCATAGGCATTCTTGGGGAGGAAACAGGTCTGGGGTTTGAGCTGACTGGCATTTCATTCGGGCTCACAGGATTTGTTTAGGGTAGGGGTTTAGGGTTTAGGGGTCTTCAGTACGTCCGTTGTGGAGCTTCGGATTTCAAGCTTACTCGTACTGTGCTATCACCCTTGCCACCTGGGCCGCTCGGGGCGCACTCTCGACCGAGCAGCCTTATCGCCAGAGCTGACAAGGGGAGACTATAAGACTCCTCGTTCAATCTGAGTAAGCCAATTTTTGCAACATTACGACAGTGTGTAACATTGTCCCGAATCGGTGTTACACTCCCACCAGTAGTCATCCACTCCTCCTCCTGCTGCTGCTGCCGGTGCTGTACTCCTACTCTTGCTCCTACAACGACGACTACTACAACTACAGCTACTTCGTGATCGTGGGCGGGGCCGTGGCCATCGTCGTGGCCGTCGTGCTCGTCGTGGTCGTCATGGTCATGTGCGTGTCATGGGCGTTGCCGTCGCGCGGTCGCCGCCATCGTCTTTACGGTCGTTGTCGTCGTCATCGCAGTCCTCGTCCTCGCTCGTCCTCCCTCGTCCGCATCCTCGCGCGACGGCGTCGTCTCAAGAATGTCGTGATATTGCTAGCTTGTCTACTGCAGTTCTTGCTGTTACAACGGTGACTCATTGCATTAGCCTACTGATTGCTGCTTATTGGTGTTACCAGTCATTCTGGTCGTGTTGTCTCTTATACGTATATCTGATACTGAATTTAAATATACCTGTAGACATAGATATACGATTATTTATTGGCTTGTTTGTTTGTTATGTATGTAGGTATGTGCGTATATATATATATACAGTTGTTTACTTACTTATGTTCTATATGTGTTTGTTCACGTACTATTCGTTTATGTGTGTGTATGTATATATATATATATATATATATATATATATATATATATATACACACACACATGTGCTCGATTTTCTCGCTCCGGCTGCAGCTAGTCAACATCCTTTATGGTTAGAGTGTACAATGTGGTGCCGCTGTTCATGTTTCTACGGCTCCCAGCCCATGTGTCATAGGACGACTACATCAGCAACACTACAATCACTATGCAAAAATCCCACAGCTCCCTGGTCTCTGTCCCTTAGCTTCAACCTCTGAACCTAGTACTTGTGTTTGCGCAGCTCTGGCCAAGCTGGTCGCCGAAGAGCTCTAAGCATATCTAGCAGCATCTAGCACTGTCTATAATATCTAAAGGGTCTCTCTTGGGAACCTGTTGAAGGCTTCGGTGAGCTTCTACAAAGTTTCAACGGCATTTTGCTTAAATTGAAGCACAGCTCTTATTCTGAGGGTGAAGATGTTTCGGCTTGAGGATGTGCGAGCTCGATGCTGTGGGCCCTAGACCCTACACCCGGCCCTGCCGTCTCTTATTCAGACATTTCTGGCATTCTCCTGTGGCTCCCAAGTAGAGGTCCCTCTAATGCTGTGAGCATGCACAAAATTGCAAACTGTCCTCATGGGCAGGCGCCTGGCGAGAAACAGCAAACTTTCAGACGTCCTACCATTTTCATGCACCTACATCCATCCATCCATCCATCCATCTATCCATCCATGCATGCACACACATGTGCACGTGCGTGCATACATACATACATACATACGTACATACAAACATACCCACAGACAGACAGGTCCGTACCAGCATACATACTGCTTGTAATGCTGGCTCAACAAATAAGTAAATCGATACATAGGGGTGTTACCCATATGTACGTGTGTATGCCTGTATGCCTGCCTGTCTGTCGGTCTGTCTGACTGTCTGTCGGTCGGTCTGTCGGTCTGTCGGTCGGTCTGTCGGTCTGGCGGTCTGTCCGTCTGACTGTCTGTCTGACTGTCTGACTGTCTGACTGTCTGACTGTCCGACTTTCTGACTGTCTGACTGTCTGTCCACATGTACATGAGTATACCTTATGTGTCTATCTGTACGTATGTGTGTACTATACTTATACATGTATACAAGCATTCGCGCACACACACACATGCGCGGCTAACTATTTGTTCATCTGCTTCTTCATACATGACCATGCACACATATTTGGGTCATACAATATTCATGTGTTGGTATCTATGCAACCTGCCAGAACAGTACGTAGCGACAGCATCGTACAAGATACAAAAGAGTAAGCTTACAGTAATGTTTCCAATGCACACGTAGACACAATATCTTTCAGGATTCATCAGGACAGGAAGACGAGCCACCCTGCGAATCATGACATGCACAGTCATGCTGATGCCGATGATGGTGATGATGATGGTGATGATGACGATGATGATGATGGTAATGACGATGGTGATGGTGATGATGACGATGATGATGGTGACGACGATGAAGATGATGGTGATGATGACGATGGTGGTGATAGTGAGGTTGATGATGATGCTGATGACGATGATGATCTTGTTGGTGATGATGGTGATGACGATGGTTATGATACAAATGGGTTGCTTGGTTGAGTCGCACGTCGGGGTCTGTTGTATAGCAGGGCGGACATGTCAGAGACTACGGCCACAGCTATAAGAACCGACGTACTGCACACTGTACCACAGAACCTCAGATGTCTGAAACCCCCGGAAAAGCTGACGGCGTATAGATTCAGGGTTGAGGATCAAGGTTCTAAGCACTCCAGAGTTCAAGGACCCACATCACATGTCAAGCATTGCGAAAGCCACAGCCATGTAAACACTGCTAAGCCATAGACCATAGAACCAAAGCCAAGAAACGGAATCCCGGAAAGTTCTGTAGACATCATACGGCGTGAAATCCTTCACCGCGAAAACCAAACACCCTCTTCCTAACCCTACCCGAAAGTCAGAAGTATGTCACAACAGTAAGCCTCAGAATTCAGAACACACACCGAAACTCCACAGAAGGAAGCACGCCCGTAACCCTAACCGAGCCAGAATCCTCCAGCCCAGAGCCCCAGAACCAAAACAGACCTGCAAGCCAGAAAGTCCGAAACCCTAAAGAGTTAGAGATTGGGAAGATTTGGGCTTGTGGGCTTTGAAACCGAAACCGTAAACCACGGAAGAGCATCCAAAGCAATCCACAACCCCCTGAATGACCCGCAAAGGCAACCCAAGCAGAATATCGTACCTCAAAGGCCATCCCCCAAACCCTAAACCCCCTACCCCATACTCGAAACCCACTGGAAACCTCTACCCTTCAAGGATCCCTTAAAGAAATCCTGAAAAGAATTCTTCAGCGAGCCCTGAAAGGAGCCCGGCGACTCTTCTGCCTCGGCCTGATCGTCTGGGTACGCATCCAGGATCTGAGGCAGGACGGCAACTTCCCAGAGACCCCAGGGGGGGCTTTCGCGAGGGATCTACCAGGGTTCTGCAAGAGTCGGGTAAAAGGACTTAGAGGGGATCTAAAATGGTCCGATAGAGTTCGAAGGGTCCTATGAAGGTTTTGCAGTGGGAGGCAAGCTTTTGTGCAGCTTGAGCTTGAGGAGCTCGAACCTTGCGTGGCATCACCATCCTCGAAACTGAAACTAGCACTGTTGCAGCACGAACTAGCGAGGCAAGTGCTACCCTGTAGATCACCTCTGCAACAGACCCTTGGAAGCCTCCCAGGGCGAAGCCTCAAGAGCATCGTTGCAGAACCCTGCCAGGAAGCAATCTCTGATACCTAGGGCTCTGGAGCTGAGGCCCTTAACAAGCCCCCTATCGCAAACGTCCAGATTTGGTGCACGCTGTTGCACCATGCCTCTCGACCATAAACCCTACAAGCCAAACGTCTAAAGCCCTCATGCTCAGCAGGGCACGGCACTTGGGCGGGTCCACTGCTTCAGCACGGGCCTCCCCATGACGTACGGGGTCTGGAATGATACTATACTATAATCTGTTCAATCGACGGATGCTAGGGGCTTCTCTCCGGAACAACAGACGAGGGGCAACAAGGATCTAAAGCTGCTAAGCGGCGAAAGTTTCGGGGATTCAGGGTTTGGAGGCGAGGCCTCGTTCTTGGGGACTGGGGTTAGGGGGTTTAGAGTACCGGGTTTCAGGGTTCAGAGCTGCGAGAAAGACTTATCCACACTAGCCAGACCAATGCCAGTCTTCTCATGATAAGTCCCGCATGCTGCTACTGATGCTGCTGTTGCTCTAGCTATGATGCCGCCCACGGACTCTATTTCCGAGCCCTGGCCCCCTAACTTAAACCCTGAAGGGGCTGCGCATTCAACATTCGAAGGCTGCGTTCTTCTTCAACCCCAAACCCTAAACCCTAAACACTAAACCCCTGAACCCCTAAACCCATAACCCTATAAACCCCTAAACCCATAAACCCCCAAACCCTAAGTATGGTTTCGGTTCAGAGACACTCTCGGTTCTGGGCTGGGATGAAGGATCTCGAGCCCCAATCACCAAGGCAGACAACTCGCCTTATACTATATTACTAGTATGTTATATTATTTTGTTTTTGATTATATTCTATTATATGTTTATTCTATTTTATTCTATATTGTTTGCATTACAGTGTATAATACTATGTTATATTACATTCCAGTATAATGCCGCGATCCCGAAACAGCGCCGATGCGCCTGCCAACTAAGAGTCGTCGGCAAAGAACCTCAGTCGGCATGCTTTGTGTATGAGGCAAAAGGGTACATTATACAGGGTTTACGGGTTTAGGGGTTTAGGGTTTACGGGTTTAGGGATTTAGGGTTGGGTACAGTAAATATAGCATTGTAAGGAACGCCTTAAGCATCCTCAAACTTCTCCAACCGTGGTCCGAATGCCCGAGACCTGAAGTGTCTGAAGCCAGGACAAGGGCTAAGCGGCTCGTGACTCAGCAGCGTGTAGGCAGACGAGCGCTGCTCAGGCATGTACCTGCGAACGATCCCTTGAGATTTAGGGTCTAGAACCTCTTAGGCAAAACGGGTACTGCCAAAATGAATAACCACTTTCAGATGATCGAGTCGAGACAGAACGCTTTGTATGGATTCAAGCAGCTTTCCGGCTTGCGCTGAAAGCTGAGGAAAACTAGGCCATGTGGCCGTTGTTGGCCTATACGCATGACTGTTGACGCCCTGTTCACACACTCGCACCAGATGACGAGAGTGGAAGCGAGTTGTGCGGAACGTAGCTGTAGCAGTAGGAAGCAGCATGCAATTGGTATCAGCATCTCGCTCGATATGCGAGTGTACAGAACAACATCTCACAACCCTCAATCCCTGCCACTGCCACGAAACTGTGGCTGCGGCTTTGGTGCCGTCTGTACGTCTTTCCAATCGAGGTGCTCCGGTGATTTGCGGGTTTGTCACCAAAGGAATTCATCTTGATTTTGCTTCTGGTCTGCGAAACCATTGCATTATTGTCAAGGAGCTGTTCTTCTTGTAATTAGTTGCACATGTACACCACCATGAAACCTTCCCCGACAGCTATTGCAAACGATGAGTGCGAGCGGTGTTCCTAGCATAAGCGGCTGCGACTTCGCTTCCGACACGCAGTTGGCCAACCGTCGTCATTGTGGCGGCTTGGATAACCGCACCTGAACCGATTTTCCTGATCCCTGAAACCTTGATATCCTGAGCCCTAAAATTGTAAACCTTGAAGCACTGACACCCCAAGAAACCAATATCAGCCAACATGGACCTGGACACTGAAACCTAAAGATCCCTTGCAGTAGTCCCTTTAAGAGGAACCCCTTTTCGGAACCCTTAAAGTTCCTTTATTTCAAGGGATTTCCGTAATATAGGGGCCTGAATGATTAGAATAGGGTTTTGGTGCTCATTATACTATATTTATAACAAGGAACTCCCAAAATAGTATAGGTAAGTATTCTTAAGCCCCTTATATTATAGTCCCCTTATAGACTTATAGTAACCCTTGTAGACCAGGAACCCCATTCTATATTACCCAGGGCCATTAGGAACCCCCAACCAAGTATAGGTAATTGTGAAGGCCCCTTTTTTCAATCCTGATAGTAGCCCTTATTAGAGTAGCCCTTGTAGTATCCCTGAAATAGACCCCTATTCTAATTATCAAGGCCCTATATTAGGAACGCTCAAGTCGCCTGAGCATGTCATCCAGCATCCCCCGCAGGCCATCGGCTCTGGCATGGACACGGGAAAGCACGGGCTGGAATTCCGTGTCCTGCGTCGGAGGTGTCTGGAGAGTTCGGAAGGGCTGTTTAAGGGCTCGTTTAGTATTTAGGGGATCTAGACGGGTTCTGCAGGGGGTCTAGAATGATTCTGGAAGGGTTCTGAAGGCTTGTAGGAGTTCTGCAAAGGAGTCTAAGGATTCTGTAGGGGCTTCTGCAGAGCTTGCTGTAGGACTTCTAGAGGGAATCAGGGGATCGAAACTTCTAGAATCGTATCTACACAAACTCCTTTCTATGAGGATCAAGAAGAGGCTTGGGCTGTGCGCCC
Source organism: Symbiodinium sp. clade A Y106 (assembly GCA_003297005.1). Lineage (NCBI taxonomy): Eukaryota > Dinophyceae > Suessiales > Symbiodiniaceae > Symbiodinium > Symbiodinium sp. clade A. Next base: position 24,523 of record BGNK01001688.1, on the reverse strand, counting down.
TGGGCTCTGCTTGTTCGGTTCGAGAGTTCAGGTTGCGGGCCTGGCCTTTGTTTAGGGAAAAAGGCTTAAGGCTTAGGGCATATAGGGTTTAGGGCTTGGGGTTTAGGGTTTTGGGTTTTTGTTGTTGGCTTTCCCGTTGGGTTTGAGACAGGCGTAGCACTCAGCCCAAGACAAATAGCACTGCGAGTTTTAGGCCCAGGCAGTCAGAGGGCTGTAGGGTGGGCGAGCCAGAAACCGTAAACCCGAATCCCAAACCTTCAGCCTTGAACCCTAAGCCGTATAAAGAGCCGGCACCCAACGCCACAAACTCCAGGCGCCTTCCATCTGGGGAAGCTGTGCTTGAAGTGCACAAGCCTTTCCTTGAAAGGTTGGGTTTCGGAGTGCAGGGTTAGGACAGTTAGGAGGTAGTGACAGCCCTTAACCGACGCAATGTACAGCAATAGTTATAAGAGGCCGAGTTCTATGAGGATTCTGCAAAAACTTGTCTGAGGGCTTAGGGCTTAGGGCTTTGAGGGTTTATGGTGAGTTGTATGAATAAATGGAGTTCAGGGTGGAGACTTTCGGGTACAGGGCCTTGGGCTTTAGGTCCAAGTCCCAAGCCCTAACCCTGAACCCTAAACCCTGGACCCTGAACCGCAGGGTGCTCCCTGGACTTTGCACTTTCATCTGCTTTCCAGGAGCCTGACGATTTCTTGAAACAGGACTTTGGGCAGGGGCCCTGCATAATTAGGAGTATTAAAGGCTTAAAGTCCTGTCCTTATATAACTACACTATGCTTTACCCCAAAACTCTGTACTACTGCACCCCCTTAAATTGGCACTACCTTCGGGTTTAGGGCTGAGGTCGGCTTGGGCTTAGCACCAGGCCGAGCTGCGACACCCGGCCACGTCTCGGGGGTTGGAGTGCCCTTGAGCTTGAAGATTTTGTAGAGCCTGAAGCACTGGAGTGTTTTGGTGGTTCGGGCTTGGGTATCTGTGTTTGGGTTTTAGTTTAGGGCCCTTGCGTTGTTACGGGACTCAAGTGCTGGTGTTGCGGAATTGAAAGGGCGCGGGGATTCGAGGCTGAATCGGCATAGGCTCCCTCCCTAAATCATAGCTGCTTCGGCAAGGATGCGGCTTTTGCTGGCTGCTGCGAACCCACCAACAAGCCAAGAACGTCACGAAACCCTCCCACTATCCAGGGAGCCCGAAACGACATTGCGGCATGGTCTTTCTTCTTGCAGAACCCCTAAACCCTAAACCCAGTTTGGAGTTGAGGATGTGGCCTTCGGGCTGTAGGCTCGTATGTTTCGAACTTCAAGTTCGCAACTAACCTGTCAGCCAGTCATTGAGTCACAACCCACTTCTCCCTTAGTCCCTTTTGGTATGCCTAACCCCAATTGTATATCCCTAAACTCTGAAACCCTGCACCGCCCAAAAGCTAAAAAGAACCTTCAAACACCATCCCCAAAAAAATCAAACCCAAGAGCAACTCCTGCACAGAATGTAAGCCAGCAAAACCCCAACCCTGTCACCCCAATCCTGTCATCGAATCCGCTCCGTCTCCTTCCAAGCCCCTTTGAAACCTCTTCCACAATCCCGGAAGACTCCCATAAAACACTCGAGAGCTCTTGAATTCCACCCGAGGAACCCCTCTAACACCCTACCAAAAACCTACAAGTATCAAATCTTTATGAAACCCATCTAATCTGTCTTCAAACCTTTATACCTTCGGGCACTACTTACACATCTCTTCATAGGCCACGGGACGTGTCGATCTCCGAGTCTCCAGGGAACAAAGGCGTCGCCGTGGCCATCTCTGCAAGGATGCAGCCCAAAGACCTAAGCTCTGCAGGGGCTTCAGGGTAGGGTTTTGGGGGTTTAGGATTCATTGTGTCGGGTTTAGGATCCACCCAAAATTTAGAGAGCTGAGTGAGCTCTTGAGGGCCTTCCAGGTAGAGTTAAGGGTTTAGGATTTTGGGCTTAGAGACCTGGGCTCTTGGGGGGCTTAAGGGTGCTTCTTCAGGCTTTTACAAGGAGAGCTCTCACCGATAATGATGGAATCGACCCAAAGACTGAGGCTCTTCGGGTTGTAGAAGTGTTTTATAGCATTGCACACTGGTTTTAGAGAGCTTGCATGATATGGTACCGCAAAGGCTTGGGTTTTTCTGGGAGCTTCAGAAAGACCCCGGCTCTTGGCGGGACTGCAGGACGGATGTAGGGCTTAGGTGGGGGAGTTCAAGTTTTTAGGCCAAACACCTGACCTTTCCCAAGGTTTGCGGCTTAGGGTCTGAGGCTTGGGGCTTTTGGGGGGATTCATGCTCTTTTGAGGAGTTTGGGGGATCTGGCCGGGATTGTCCTGATGTGCCACTCTCTTCGGGGTTGTCTGATTCTTTCGGGAGTTGAAGGGGAATCTCCTGGAGGCTCCGGTTTGCTCGCGCTTTGGGCCTTGGCTGGATGCGAAAGGTAACAGTGTTTAGAATTGCTCATAGCCCCAAAGGTTCATAAGTCTACTGATAACTACCCATAAAGCCTCAACTAGAAATCAGCGGAACGACCTCGGAGGGCTTTGGGGGTGATGAAGTAGGGTGCAGGTGTTGAAGTTTGAAGGGGTCAGGGATGCACAGGGCCAAGAGTACGGTGCATGCATATCGTTTTAAAGCAACTGGTAAACCCTAGACACTCCACCCAACAACCCTAGACCCTAAATGAGAGTTCGAGGTATCTTCGGGTTCACGCACTTGGGGTTACAAGCTTCGGGGCATCCGAGTTTAGCCGTGTGGTCCGTGGCTGTGACCGGAAGGGCTTTCTGCAGTAGGGGTCAAGGCTGGGAGCCCTAATCGGCCGTAAACGAAGCAGGGTTTTCATTGCAAGCACATCCGTAAGGACACCCACGAACGCATGCACCCAAAAAAAGGATCTCAAGCTATTGAAGCTGAGATGTCTATAATTAAAACTCCTGAGCGCAGCCGAGTCACCACATGTCCACGGTGTATCCGTACCTCGGGTCCAGGAGGCATGTCCCAGGCTTGCAATCGTGGGCATGCAATTCGAATTTTCATTGGGTTGCAATATATGGCTTCCTCGTGCTACACTGAATTCACAAAGAGAGAACTTCTTGCATTGTACGCCAAGGCTTCCACACCAACAGAAGCAAATTCACAAGTCCGAAGCAAAGAAGCACAACGGCCAAAAGTCCCAAACCCTAAACCCTCACTCCAAATAAACAAACCAAAACCCTCAAGTCCCAAACCTTGTAGAAACCTTTTGGAACCCCGTTATAGAGCGCTTCTAGAACCGCTGATAGAACCCCTTAGTGGAACCCCTTCTCTAAGAAACCCCACTCCTTTGCCTTCGGGCACCTAGAGAATCAGAAGGAGCCCTGGGTTCGAATGCCGCCGGTGGGCCGGCACTGCTGGCGGTCGAAGAGAATGAGCTCAGGCGGACGGTACCAAAGCCTCGAGGCTTTCGAGCGGTGGAGTTCTAAAGGCCTAGAATTATGAAGAGCACTGAAAACGTGACAACGGTCTTGTTCGTGAAACTTTTCAAGTGCGAACATTGCCTTCTTCGGGCACTGTGGACCTATTGATGCATCAAAATTTTGGCACGCCAAGAGGGGCTCCACGGATACACGACCCTAAACCCTAAAACTTTCTCAGGTGATCTTTCGGAGGTCCGGAGACCCTGAACCCGATGCTGATTGCGGGCGTTACCATCGACGACGACAACGACGACTGCTACCACTAATAAGATTACGACGATAGCGATTCTCGTGGTTATCTCCATGTCTGCATTAGCATCGCCATTGGCGTTACCACTCGTTGCTGCTGCCGCGCAACGTAATCACGAGCTTGGTGAAGGGGCCATTTCCTGGGCACCCGCAAGGAGCAAGGCTTTGGGATTCTGCTGGAGGATAGACCTGTCTGGGAGTTTCCGAAAATTGGGGGTACCTTATTTGGGGTCCTTATAATAAGGATCCTACTATTTCGGGTACTATATTAGGGTCCCCTCTTTTCGGAAACTCCCGTCTAGAGTCTACAATCTCAGCCCAAAGCCTCAACCCTTCTGGTTGACCCCATGATGGCCATCGGGCAAACTCTCTGCCTTGTACGATGGGTTCCTGCCCCATGCAGGTCAAACAGCAGGTCCCTAGAGCGGCGAGGTGTAGAGTGTTATTTCTATGTATAGATACATATATATATACACAATTCTTACAAAAAAGTAGAGACAGAGAGAGAGAGAGAGAGCGAGAGACCCTCATCAAGGCATACACCCCGAAGCAGAAGAGGCCCTTCCTCCCTAGGGTGCACGACGTTTTGGGTCCAGATCCCATTTTTCCGAAGCTGCCCTAGAATCCCAAAGCTTTTGCACACCCCAACTCCTGAGAACCAGCAAAAGCCTTCAGTGCCCAGGCACGAATGTCCATTGGCAAACAACGACGGGCGAGGCCGAAATCGGAAACTTTGAGGGTGCCTTGGGACAGTGGCTTTACAGGTGTGGCTTTGGGGACGGGGAACCTAGACCCTGAGCACGAAAACCTAGAAGGGTTATGGGCTGTGCGGGTATTGGGGGCTGGGGGCACCGGGCTGGGTCACCATGCAATCCTTTGCCCCTAAACCCTAAACCCTGGTTTAGACGTCACCGTATAGATGCTTCATTTCCTCCGGCCGGCCGAGGTTTGATGGCTTCGGGGCTGAGGATGACGACGGCAGACTTCTACGACGACTACCACCACCACCAGCACCACCACCACGACTACGACCACCTCAACGGCAGCTTCCCCCGTGCGAAACTTGGAACCTCACAGCTTCATAGCATGAAACCCGTACAATGGAACCCAACTTTAAACTCCAAAATCCGAAAAACTGCCCTGAAAGCCGGGCAGATCCGGTTTGGGTCTTGAGGCTGTCTACAAAGAAGCTACTGTAGCGGACTCTGTGGCGCTGGCCTTGTCGGGTTCGGCCTGTTCTGGTTGTGACCGCATTCCTGCCTAAACCCTAAACCCCAGACCCTGAACCTGAGCCCTAAACCCTGAACCCTGAACCCTGAACCCTAAACCCTAAACCCCTGCCTTGAGCCTTGAAACATGACCGAGGCTACGTTGCGATCGCTTTCCGGGCTCGGGCTGACACAGCATCTTCGGGCTGAGGTTTTGGGGGGGTTAAAGGGTTTAAGGCTTAGCTCAGGGGTTTTCAAGGGTTTCGGGCCTAGGGTGGAAGGGTTCAGGCTTTAGGGCTTAGGTCTTCAGGTTCTGAAGGGCCCCGAAAGCTTGGACCCGACACTCGTGAGCCCTAAGCCCTCAACCCTAACAATCATGAACCGAGGCACCTGTCTTCACGTCCACGAGGATATTCTGCGGTTTCAAGTCGCGGTGGATGAAGCCGCTGCCTCAGTCGGAGGCTTCTCTATTTGGGCTCCGTTTAAGGCTTTTAGTGTTTTAGGGTTTAGGGTTTTTAGGGTTTAGGGTTTTAGGGTAATGCGATGTAATACCGGCGAGGCTTCGAGGTGTTTACTCTTAGAATCCACCCATCCTCACAACTCTCTTCCCGGAAATTCCGTGATGGTGGTGGAGACAAGCATTGCTTGGTTTTGGCCCTTACCAACCCACCAAGATCTTCCAGAATTCTGGAAAATCCAAGATTGCTATCGGACCCAAAGTCAGGCCGACCAGTTGTCAGGCCACTGATNCCCCCCCCGCCCCCTCCAAAAACACTAAAATGGACCGACGGTCACAGAAAACGCGGGAACCCGCCGACCGTTTACCGCTGAAAGATTTTGGGACTTTGGGGTTCCCGGGTGGTTGGAACACCTCCCGTAGGTTTTTTGGGGGTTTAGGGTTTTGGGTTTAGGGTTTCGGGTTTAGGGTTTGGGGTTTAGGGTTTCGGGTTTAGGGTTTAGGGTTTCGGGTTTAGGGTTTAGGTTTTTTGTGGGGTGAAGTCTAATCGGCTGGTTGGTTGGATGCTTGGTTGGCTGATTGATTGATAGTTTTTGATATCCCTGTGTTCGCAATATGTGCAGCACTTTGCTGCGAGCAGGATCCGGGACCCGAGCTTCCAACAACCCAGCAGGCTCTACTTCAACTTCCTCTGATGGCGCTTGGGGCTCCCGGTTAGGATGCTCGGTGCTCGAACAAGTAGTATGCTAAGGATCCTAGATCATGGCCCTTGAATCCTAGGCCCCAGGCCAGTGACAGAAGGAAAGCTGTGGACGTCTACCCGACAATAAACCCAAAACCAAAACAGGTGCCAATGACGGTCTGAAAGCCTGTATGTCCATTCCGGGCACCAGGTTTAGGTTAGTTGGGTCTAAGCTTGGGTTTGGGCTTGGATATATGGCTCTTCCCGGCTGAGGTCTTCAGGACGTAGAACTAGTGCACAAGAGTTGCATAATCTACGCCCTGGAAGGCTAGAAGCCTCCAAGACTGTAACCGAAACCGCAAACAGAACACCCTGGTGGGAATGCTCCTAAACCCTAGACCCCAAACCCGAATACTCTGTCCTAGTAGCATGATCGGTGCCATTGCTAGCAAGACTACGACCACTCCTGACAGAATGCATTTTACTATGGAAAAAAACCTAAGCCCTAAATCCTGCACTGGCTTCAAACTGAGATCCGGACGGTGACAGCAGTCGACCCCTTCCAGAATTTGCTGAAACCTGGCGCACAAGGGGCCAAAGCAATCAGAATAAGGATTTTACAGGTTGTGAGAGGTTGTTACAAGTTGGCGTTGAAGGCATTCACCAAGCATTTCGCGACATGGGATTTACATATTGGGGTTTGGGGTTTCGCGCTACCGGTCCAGAAAGTAGGGAGCTTGGCGCTTTAGGGTTGACGTGTTCCAACACAAAAGCCGGGATGAGCATACAAGGCTTCCACTGAACAGCCTCCCGCAGCTGGGGGGCTGACGAGGCTAGCGGCTTGGCATGTCGCTTTAGGGTCATGGGCGAAGGGAGCTTCAGGGCCAACTTCAGGATTTCGGGTGGGTGAAAGTGTCTGCACTACCTAGACTAGCGTCTGAACAGCTGAGCAGCCCGAAAAGCCTGCGCAACCCTCAACCAGCGAAAACAGCAAATTCCGGGCAGTGGCCCCGAATCCTAGATCCAAAAAACATCATACACTACAATCCAAACAGAACTCCAAAAACGCCCAGCACAGCACGCTCTGTGGCAGCGGCACCAGCAAGATAAGATGCGGGACCAACTGGTTGCAGGGATAGGTGCAGGTCTATGCCATGCTCTCTTTTGCAGTCAGGGTTCCTGTGTAGCTTGTTCAAGGCTCGTCCTTAAAAAGAGGCCTACACCCCCAAACCCCAAACCTTCATCATGCAGCCCCCTACCCACCCAACACATTCGTCCCGTCTAGAGGAACCTGTACAGCAGCCCTGAGAACTCCCTTAGACTTACCTCTGGTTAGTAGGGAATGGAGGAATGGGGTACATTATAACTACTACTACTACTACTACTACCACTACCAGTCTTCCATTCCCTACTAACAAAAGGTAGGTAGAGGAGCCCCAAAAGAACCCCAAAGCTCCGCTCAAAGGACCACCCCGAGGCCCGGGCGCAGGGCGCAGCGTCTCTTTGAAGGATCCCTCGAGGACCTTCCTGCAGGTTGAGGACGGGACTTAGGGTTTTTTTTTTTAACGTCCCTTTTTCTCCTCGCTGAGTCGAAAAGCGGACAGTTCCGCTGGGCGTACAAGGGCGGCTGCTGTAGCCTTCCTCAAAAAGAGATCCACTAACCACTGGGACTTAGGGTTTAGGGTTTAGGGTCTAGGGTTTAGGGTTTTGCTGACGCTCAAACGCGTCCTGGGGTCGAGGGCTCTGACCAGCATTCAAAGACATGGCTTGGCACACTCGTTCGAATTGATTCCCTTTTTTAGGCTGTACGGAAGACGCAACACACGATGCTGAGACTTCCTGCTGATGATGTACAAACTGCGCAGGGTGTTTCCTCAGTAAACTTCTATACATTATGTCACATGCCTTGTATGACATGTCGTGGCCCAAGGGACTAATCTTTCGTAGCCTTTCCCTTGGACAAAAAGAGCACGATGGCATAACACATCTGTCGTGGACAAGTGTCTCGCCGACGAAGTCGTCTCCTCCTCGTATTGACGTCAGTGCTAATACGCATCTTCTTTACAAATTGCTCCATGCATGTATTGTCGCCGATATAGCTGCTCGTGAACTGATATTCTGCCAGCCCAGCAGCACGCGACCTTGAAGATCCTTATGTCTCCACAGATACAAAATGTATCGAAGCTGACGCATCGTTGGCGAAGTCGAGGTACTCATAGTGGCTGACATTGTCAAACTCAATCTCCTAGCTAAGTCCTCCTTCAAGCCAGAGGTAGGTTGATTATTCAGCCTGAGGGCTTCCCTCAGTTCTTCCACCCGCATCAGCATTGACGTATCAGTCAGCACTCGCATAACCTCTTCCAGCGAGTGACCTTGATCACCTGGTGATCCCGAAATCATGGTGGACCTCACTCTTGGCGGTGTTATAGGTCTCGTGGAAAGTGATGGATCACTTGAAGTTCCCATAGTCTCTCTCGGTAGCGGGGACGGTGTCCTAGGTCGGGGCGACGATGTTCTCGATCGCGTAGTTCTTGGAGTGGGGGTTCGACGCCTTGTTATAGCTGCCGTAGAACTCCTCCTGGTAGGCCTAGAGGTAGTCCGAGTTGCCGAGCCCGTGCTCGACGGCTCTCCTTGTTCGCGCTTCTGTATCTCCAGCTCGATAGCTCGAGCCGTAGCGTCCCTCAGCTTCTCAAGTTTTCGTAGTCGCCGCTTGGATGCGCCTGGAGCATACTCAAACACTACTTCCAAGCAAGCCCACTTCAGGAACTCCCACACTACAAGGGCTCCCNCCGTAGCGTCCCTCAGCTTCTCAAGTTTTCGTAGTCGCCGCTTGGATGCGCCTGGAGCATACTCAAACACTACTTCCAAGCAAGCCCACTTCAGGAACTCCCACACTACAAGGGCTCCCCAAACCATCAACAGCGCCATGATCACCCCCGCTGCATCCCAGTCCAGCTGAATGGTCCGGATAGGCTGCGCCTCCACATCGGTGGCGCTTGCTGTTCCCAGCATCAACATGCAGCAAATCATTGCTACCATAGCCTTTTTCTGGGCTTCACCTGATGTAGTGATCACCCGCGGTCCCGTCTCATCGTCAAACATCATCCACAGTCGGAGAAGGTCCTTCAATCGCTGGCTGGCCAAGCTCTTCGTCAAGAGGTCTGCTGGTTGACGGATNCCGTAGCGTCCCTCAGCTTCTCAAGTTTTCGTAGTCGCCGCTTGGATGCGCCTGGAGCATACTCAAACACTACTTCCAAGCAAGCCCACTTCAGGAACTCCCACACTACAAGGGCTCCCAAAACCATCAACAGCGCCATGATCACCCCCGCTGCATCCCAGTCCAGCTGAATAGTCCGGATAGGCTGCGCCTCCACGTCGGTNGATGTAGTGATCACCCGCGGTCCCGTCTCATCGTCAAACATCATCCACAGTCGGAGAAGGTCCTTCAATCGCTGGCTGGCCAAGCTCTTCGTCAAGAGGTCTGCTGGTTGACGGATACCTGGCACATGCTGGGCCCTCATGACCCCGCCTGCCAAAGCCTCTTGCAGCCAGCTTGCCTTTATTCTCAAATGTCGTGTCCTCCAACTGCCCGTGCCCGATGACAGGCAAAGNCGGATACCTGGCACATGCTGGGCCCTCATGACCCCGCCTGCCAAAGCCTCTTGCAGCCAGCTTGCCTTTATTCTCAAATGTCGTGTCCTCCAACTGCCCGTGCCCGATGACAGGCAAAGCGCACTCATTGAGTCCGAACCAGCCAGTTTGTCATCGACGTTCTCGGCGATGTCTAGCAACATGGACTCCACTCCCAGCATCGCTACACTTCCCTCTAGGATGGCGCTAAGTTCGGCTTCCGCTGTAGATAGTGCCGTAGTCGCCTGACGTGTGCTCCTCCAAAGTACCGGGGTTCCTCCGTAAGTGATCACCCACCCAGTCTGGCTTCGGCTGGATGATGGAGCAAATGCTGCATCGGGAAACAGGATCAGTTGACTTGCACTCCACACCACCTTCAGGTAGTATCCACTCGTAAGGCGCAAGTACTTGAGAATTTTTCTTGCCATTGCTATAACTCNTGGAGCAAATGCTGCATCGGGAAACAGGATCAGTTGACTTGCACTCCACACCACCTTCAGGTAGTATCCACTCGTAAGGCGCAAGTACTTGAGAATTTTTCTTGCCATTGCTATAACTCGGAACGGGGCCTTCGTTGTCAGCGATGACAACAAACAACAGGCATAGCTGAGGTCCGGCCGTGATCTCTGAGACAACCAGAGTAGTTCCCCTGTCACTTGTTGGGCGCTCTGNATAACTCGGAACGGGGCCTTCGTTGTCAGCGATGACAACAAACAACAGGCATAGCTGAGGTCCGGCCGTGATCTCTGAGACAACCAGAGTAGTTCCCCTGTCACTTGTTGGGCGCTCTGTATGGAGTCCGGAGTCGGTGGTAGATCATCTGGTAGAACTTCATAGGTGGCGTCATCTTTGCTAAGCGGGATCTTGCTCCCCTCTGTGGCGTCTACTCCATGAGCCCTCAGCAGCTCGTCTATGTATCCCTTCTGTGAAATACACAGGCTCCCTCCACGAATGGAGAGCTCCATTCCCAAGAACTTCACCTCNTTGCTCCCCTCTGTGGCGTCTACTCCATGAGCCCTCAGCAGCTCGTCTATGTATCCCTTCTGTGAAATACACAGGCTCCCTCCACGAATGGAGAGCTCCATTCCCAAGAACTTCACCTCACAGTCCTCAGACAAGATCGTAAGGTCCGAGGTTTCCCACTCCTTCTGCACCATTGCTGTCAACGCACGAATCAGCTCAATGGGTCCCATGATCAGGTAGTCGTCGACATAGATCAGGATAATCGCAACCAAATTCCCACCNAGGTCCGAGGTTTCCCACTCCTTCTGCACCATTGCTGTCAACGCACGAATCAGCTCAATGGGTCCCATGATCAGGTAGTCGTCGACATAGATCAGGATAATCGCAACCAAATTCCCACCCCGATCACGCACCGACCACCAACTAGTAATCGTGCGTCCTCGCTTCATGATCAGGCCTTGCGGTGGCCTCATCTGCTCCATCCGGCGGTCTCGGTACCTTGACCAGAGAACCGGCGACTGTCGAAGCCCATACAGCGCTCGCACCAAAGCCCACAGCTCCTGATGAGTAATCAACTGTAGATCATGAAGAATTCGGGGAGGAGTTGCTATGATAACTGGATCATCTGGGCATTCTCCAAGGGGAGTGCGCAAGAAAGCAGTGACAATATCTATCACGCCAACTGACCACCCATTTCTTGTTGTCACCACCAGACCAGCCCTCACCGCCTCAGACGGTGCCGACTCTGTGTAAAGAGATTGCGCTTCGACTGTGGCGAAGTTGCCGCATATCACTAAACGAACTTTGCGTTTGAAGTAGGTGGCCGGCACCCCAAGCTGGGCCTTCGGATTTGGCTTTACAGTAAACACCAGTTTCATCGGTAGCCGTTGTGCTCGAGGATCATTCAGCCATCGACGTCTCTCATCNGCCACCTCCACGCTGTTCATCTCCTTCAGGATGGCCTCCCTCCAGTACTCTATCGCCCTCATTGCTTCCCTGGGACATACTGTATGTGTGACCTCCAGAGGGGCTGTAAGCTCCTTTAATAAGAGCTCCTCTATCCCGTAGGTGTAGTTGACTTCCACCTTCATGGACTGCGGAACATTGACGCCCACGTCGCCATAGGAGTTGCCCACCTTCACTTCCCCATCGTCTGTCTCGATGANCCACATAGGAACCCGTTGGTTGTCCTCCTCCTGATCACTCGGGTCAGGTACCTGTGCTTTGTTCAGGATCGCCCTCTCTTCATCATCACTCATGAAGTACTCCGGCATCTGCGTCAAAGGGGGTTGGAAGCCGCAGTCCTCCAACTTCGCAATCATGTCCGCCGAGAGCTTTCCCATGCACTGTGGTGTGTAGGCGATGAGGACTGTCCGTTCACCTTCCCAGGGCTGTACTTCATGTAGACGCCGTGGTGAGAAACGTAGTGGCTGTGCATGCGACAAAGGTAGAAGTTGCCCATAGCGACGTTTACCCTTGGCATCGGTTTTCTCACACACCTCGCCCTGTAACTTGTCACCTGCTGCCAGCTCAACCCATAGCTCGCCTCCCCTCTCGGGATACCTTATCGGGATCACATAGTTCTCCGTCTTTTCATCATTGTTGGTGTCCTTGTGTTGTCCCCGATTTGAGCCCCTCGTCACCCACATTGACGTAAATGTTGCCTCTGGTAAGGTTTCCAACACCATTGTAGCCAGGACGCGCGTCACCTCCGGGTACTCCTGGGTTCCCGTAAGCCATCCCACCGAACCTCCATGACGGAATACACCAAACTTCACGTCCACAAAGAAGTTCGACTGGGCCAACTCATCCANGACGCGCGTCACCTCCGGGTACTCCTGGGTTCCCGTAAGCCATCCCACCGAACCTCCATGACGGAATACACCAAACTTCACGTCCACAAAGAAGTTCGACTGGGCCAACTCATCCACTAGCCTCACCGCCTCCTCGTAGCTCCACTTTTCCAAAAGCGCCCGCGCTCGTGCCGTGGCATATTCGCCCAACTCCTCCTGGCTGAGGTTCACTCGCTTCATCTCAACGGACCCCATTGGTGTTTTTTCCACCAGCCTCCTTTTGGGTCGAGGTGGCTCTTGTACCACCAACTCCTCCTCGGGAGGTCCTGGATCCACTAGATTCGCTCGCACATTGAACGTATGCANTTGTCCAACAGACTACTCAGGCCCATATATTGCCCTTTCATCCATCTCGTCTCCATTGCCCGCTCACGCCTCCGAGGTCCCGAGGAATCGAAAACCTTCTGCTTCACGACGACCGTAGCTCCATAAGGTGCAAGTAAGCTCGACTTCCAACCCAGTACTCTCGAGCGCTGAATCGCAGTCGCCGCCTCTATAGCCGTAGGCCACAATTTGGTCGGAACCCTTGCGCTCATCATGAGCGTTCTTGCTTGATCCTTCACCCAACGTACCGTGCTCTCAGCACGACCATTCCCTTGNTTCCAACCCAGTACTCTCGAGCGCTGAATAGCAGTCGCCGCCTCTATAGCTGTAGGCCACAGTTTGGTCGGAACTCTTGCGCTCATCATGAGCGTTCTCGCTTGATCCTTCACCCAACGTACCGTGCTCTCAGCACGACCATTCCCTTGTGGTACTCCCGGTTCTGACCATGTCGCACGTATACCTTGATCTCGTAGCCATTGACGAATGTTGTGACTNGGTACTCCCGGTTCTGACCATGTCGCACGTATACCTTGATCTCGTAGCCATTGACGAATGTTGTGACTGAAGGTTTCCCCTTTATCTGCATGTAGACGGTACACTGGTAGTCCATGTGATTGTAGGTACAGCACAATGTCCTGAATCACTGCCTTCACCGCCATGGTCCCATTGTCCTTAAGAGCCCTGGCAAACAGCAACGACGTAGACTCCGGCGCCTCACAATCTTGTATAACTGCTCCTCTTGGACCTCCGCCCTGCTCATCATGAGTTCTGTGATCTGGACCTGAATCTTCATCAGGCTCTGATGGAGCATACATAGAGTCCTCATAGTCCTGTCTCTGCCGCCTCGACGCTCCCAAGAATTCTGGATGNCCCTGCTCATCATGAGTTCTGTGATCTGGACCTGAATCTTCATCAGGCTCTGATGGAGCATACATAGAGTCCTCATAGTCCTGTCTCTGCCGCCTCGACGCTCCCAAGAATTCTGGATGACCCCTCCCAGCGACTTCCGGCTCTATTACGACTGGATCTGTATTCTGATCTGCTTCATGTGGACCACCTTCTGGCTCAACGACTAAATCTAAAAACGGATCTTCGGGTGATGGTAGTAGAGAAGGTTCTGGAAGCTCTCCGTCATCTTGATCCGGACCTGCTGNCTGCTGGTACTAGTGACTGACTGCATTGGCCCTCTGGTGATGGTAGTAGAGAAGGTTCTGGAAGCTCTCGGTCATCTTGATCCGGCCTCACTCTCTCCCTTCCCACTGCTCCCATTCCCTCGTCCTTGGGTGGCTCCTTGCCGCTATAGGACTTCACGAACTCCCTCGGCAGCGTAAACTTCGCAACGACCATGTAGCGTAGGNGCCTCACTCTCTCCCTTCCCACTGCTCCCATTCCCTCGTCCTTGGGTGGCTCCTTGCCGCTATAGGACTTCACGAACTCCCTCGGCAGCGTAAACTTCGCAACGACCATGTAGCGTAGGCCCTTCCCTATGGTCCCCTTCGAAGTAGAGTCTAATCCCGGCTTTATCGGCCCAGCGAGGTCTATTGTTAAGCAGAACTGGTCAGGNGTAGAGTCTAATCCCGGCTTTATCGGCCCAGCGAGGTCTATTGTTAAGCAGAACTGGTCAGGGTATCGTACCCGAGCATGTCGCTTTCCCGTTCCTCGAGACATCACGCAAGTGATGCAGTCACGTCTGTAGTCTGCGTGATTTGAACGCACATGCGCCTTCCATTGCTCGGGAGTGAATGCCATCATGCGCGGAGTCTCGCGCGGCATCCTGGTCCAGAACTTCAAGGCTGTAACCACGGCATCGACAAATCCAGGTGACCATTCCCCGGTTCCATGCTGAGTACTCATCTCTTCCCCTTTCTCCTCTAGTTCTTGCCCTAGGCCTTGTAGTCCCATCAAGTAGTAGATGTTGGTTCCAATGGTAGTGGGGGATGAAGCTGTAGCACCCATGGCCCTTTGATCAAACGTCACCTTGCTCAGCTCGTAGTAGTTCTCAAAGCTTTGCCACATCGCCGTAGTCCATAAAGTCCGCGACTTCCCCGTGGCCACACCTTGGGGTGACTCGGCTGGGTGCTCTATCATAAAGGCCACAGGTCTATTGCAGTTGGGACCCGCTGACTTGCTAGTCCTCGCCGCCTCCGCCATTGCATAAAGCCACATCATCCTCGCCATCAAGCTCACCACTCTTAAATCTGAGTCCTTGGGTACTTCTCCATCTTGTAGGACACCGCCGCGACCAGGAGGACCACCCACGATCGCGTCTATCTTTCCCAACACCGCTCCAAGCTGTAGCAGTCTCCAGGTAGTCCTCCGCGTTATATCGTGCCCCCGGCAACGATCCACATCGAGCTCCAGGACCACCGTGTCATTCTCATCCGCTTGGAAAACCTGATAGTGCCCTGGGTTCCCTGCATACAAGTGTACGATCCACCTCTTGGCTGACCACAGGCGTCTACGTTGTGGGCGTGACAAGAAATCCACACCCTTCATCACCTTCCAGCCCTCTTTCTTCACGTCCGCCTCAAGCAAACCACCTAGGGAAGTTCCCGGCAGTCCTTGAAGAAAGGGCGCGTCCCGTAGACTTCGTAGGCCCGCGTCTGTATTACCCGTCTGGATGAACTCCTTGAGGTAGTCGTGCCAGCTCCGCTCGAGGTAGNGGGAAGTTCCCGGCAGTCCTTGAAGAAAGGGCGCGTCCCGTAGACTTCGTAGGCCCGCGTCTGTATTACCCGTCTGGATGAACTCCTTGAGGTAGTCGTGCCAGCTCCGCTCGAGGTAGCCCGCCGCCACATTCACCGAGTCCATGGTCTCCTGCGTCATGTTCTCCAGGTTCTCCCGCCGTCGGTCCTCAATCCTTGAGATCATCGCCAGGGCCTCCAATTCACATAGCTGAGGGCATCCACCTTGAACCTTAAGACGAGTGACCTCCCCCTCCTTATCAATGAGGTTGCAGTGATGAGGGCCCCAATCCAAGCGATAACCCAGCGTTGAGACTAGCACTCCCACCGGTACAATAGTCTGGCCTCCTCCTAAACCTGAGGTGGTACTTGTAGTAGGCGGCATCAGTAATGAACCCGCGTCGTTCATGCGCATAAAGAGCTTGCTTGACCCTGCCAACTGAACCAGAACTTCAACAGAGGACTCCCACTCCTCCTGGTCCTTCGCGCTCCTCAAACAGTGCGTTGCTCCTGAGTCCAGTAGTGCCGTTGATGCTCCCATCGCCTCCACACGGATGTCCCTGATGATCATCATCTTCACTTCCGCCTTGGTCTTCTCCGGGGACGAGTCTCCGCCTTGCCCTTGTTGGTTTTGGCTCTGAACCACCTGGTGGGCTGCTTGTACCAGGGCCTCCAATGTCCAAGGAACCCCTTCAGCTGTTGAAGTTGTTGATGCCGTAGTGCTCCCCAGCGTAGATCCCAAGGTCGCCGCCGTGCTCAGAGTTGCCACCTCCGGGTCCCGTGGTGGGCCATGTCTGCCAGGTCGATGATCACGTGGTGCTCCGGGGATGGCTTGTCCTCCAACACCACGCTGTGCTCCCTTCACCACAGGACATTCCTTTGCCCTGTGGGCCTCACTGCCACACCTAAGGCACTTCTTGGACCTAGCCTCACGATCAAGACTCTGTAGGGAGTGAACGTACTTGCACTTCTCTCCTCTCTTACATCCGCCAGCCTTCAGAAAATAGCGGCATACATCTGAAGTGCCCTTCTCCCTCTCTGCCTTTGGTGAGGTCGACTCCAGGGCCTGCACACGAGGTTGTGCCACCGCTGTTGGCAAAATCGCCGCGACCAAGCCCTCTATCTCCGCCTGAAGATGCCGCTGATAAGCACAAACTTGGTCCATCGAGGGCTGTCCGTCCAATCGCAGAGATGTCCTGAGCATAGCAGTGCGGAAGGTGGCGTCTGGGGATAGGGATATCGTCTTGGTTGTGAGGTTCATGAGGCCACGCGCCATAACCGTAGGGTCCGGAGCAGTCATACCCATACTGGTACACCTTGCTAACCACCTCGGCCAACTCCTCAAAGCTTTCAGTACCTCATCCGGTCCCTCAGCTGTTAGGAACTCCGCTGGTGCTTGAAGGCGCCGTAAGACTTCTTGGCGCTCCGCTGAGCCTCCTGGCTGAAACCATGTGTACAGGCGGAATACTATCCGCCCCGTATCCCCTGAAACCCGCTGCGCCAACATATCCGCCTTGAGCTCCTCTGACATCACGTTCAAGAGCATTGACGAAGCCCGAGCGTTCATCCTCAACCACTGGCCCTCGCATAGGTCCTTCGTGCCCTCCGGCTGGATAGCCAGGCGCTCGATCGGGGTTGCTGCCAGCCACCTCGCGTATGCGGCCTCAACCAACTTCATCATCGCCCTCCACCATCTACCACTCTGTTCGCTGACATCTGACATACTCGTCTCGGCTATCTCCAACCAGTCTTGGAACTTCAAGGAAGCCTCTGCCCCACCCCTTAGGTCTGGCAGCGGTGACAGCGAAGTTGTTCCCGCCTTCAAGGTGTCGGGTCCCACGGTCGCACTTGACTTCGCCATCGCCTGGGCCTGAAGCTGCTGCAGCTGCTGCATTCCCTTGGCTATTGTCTCCATCATCGGCGACTCCGGCGACCTGGCTGGCGGTGGCGATGGGGTTCTAGGGCGTCCAAGTAAGGTTCTCAGTAGCCCCCCTTGAGTTCCTGGAGTGTCAACAACCTGAGCTGGATTCGCCGCTTCCGCTCTCTGCTGGGGTAGGGGATGCTGTAGATCAGGATACTGGCCTTCTGGTCGTAGATCACCCCTAGGGAGCTCTGGAGGTTGAGGTACGTTGTAACGATGTTCATCCTCTCGTAGATCACCTCGGGGTAGCTCGGGAGGTTGAGGTACAGCAGAACCCGGTAGCCCTGTAGGAGAATGACGTAGTTCCGGAAGCTCACCTAGGTGTTCATTGCAACCCCCAGATACAGGATGTGATAGTCCCGCTGGCTCACCTTGGCGCTCCCCGTGGACTCCAGATATGTTGAGGCCCCAGAGGTTCCCTGGTCCCGGTAGACCGTTACCTCCATCACCTCGTAGCTCTCCCTGGGCTCGTTCGAAGCTCCCTGCGGCCGCCGTCTCTGCTCTTGCAGCCTCCAGTTGAGCACGTAGTTCTTGGTTCCTGGCCTCAGACTCTTGAAGCCGCGCCAAGAGGCCTGACATCTGCCTCTGGACCTCTGCTTGTATCGCTTCCGCCGGTATGCTTGACGAGCTCGGCGGAGACGGTGGCCGAACTGCCCTTCTTTGTCTCACCGGGGATCTAAGCGTAAATGCCTGGCCCCCTTGATGCGGCACGGTTGTTCCGGCCAATGGGCTTGGCGCTCCTGGGTCACGACCCGGAGCACTCAGGTACGCGGAGAACCTTGTCATCCACCTTGGTAGCTCCAGAGCCGACAGCCATACTGGCGGCCCAGCACTTGACACTGTAGATCGTGGTGTCAAGTAGCCCCCTTGATCATCAGCTTGTCGTGGTCCCGGCGCTGTCGGTTCCATCCATGGTCTTCTACCTGTCTCGCCAGTCGTTGAAGTTCGTGATTGCTCCACCTGCTGGCGAACAGCTGTAGCTTCCGAAAAAGGGATGGGCAGCGCTGAACCTTGTCCTTGCTGAGCAGGCTCAGGTAGCAGAGCACCATCACTCAGTGCCCCCAATTGCTCCCGGATCTCTGCTTCAGCCGCGGCACTGTCTGCCTCAAGGGGTAGTCGTTCATCTCGCTGTCCAGGAGGTCCATGTCGGCTCCCGGAAGGTTGCTCCCGAAGATTACTCTCTCCAGAGCCGTTCAACAGCGGAGCCTGCCCGTTTGGGCTCATAACCTGCTGACGCTCAAACGCGTCCTGGGGTCGAGGGCTCTGACCAGCATTCAAAGACATGGCGCAGCACACTCGCTCGAATTGATTCTTTTTCACCGACATGCCACTATGACTTGATCTCTGAGACTTCCTGCTGGGATTGTACATGTTATGCAGGGTGTTTCCTCAGTGAACTGCTATACAATATGTCAAGTGATTTCATGACGTACCTTGGCACAAGGGACTGTTCTTTCGTAGCCTTCCCTTGATGAAGAAAGAGCACCGCGCGGTAGCACATCTGACGACCTGTTNAACTGCTATACAATATGTCAAGTGATTTCATGACGTACCTTGGCACAAGGGACTGTTCTTTCGTAGCCTTCCCTTGATGAAGAAAGAGCACCGCGCGGTAGCACATCTGACGACCTGTTCACAGAGCTGCTGCTTCAGCACTCCTCCTCGTATTGACGTCAGTGCTAATACGCTCTTCTTTACAAGTTGCTCCATGTATGTATTGTCGCCGATATAGCTGCTCGTGAACTGATGTTCTGCCAGCCCAACAGCACGCGACCTTGGAGATCCTTATGTCTCCACAGATACAAAATGTATCGAAGCTGACGCATTGTTGGTGAGGTCGAGGTACTCATTGTGGCTGCCATTGTCAAACTCAATCTCCTAGCCAAGTCCTCCTTCAAGCCAGAGGTAGGTTGATTATTCAGCCTGAGGGCTTCCCTCAATTCCTCCACCCGCATCAGCATTGACGTATCAGTCAGCACCCGCATAACTTCTTCCAGCGAATGTCCTTGATCGCCCGGTGATCCCGAAATCATAGTAGATCTCGCTCTTGGCGGTGTTGTAGGCCTCGTAGAAGGTGATTGATCACTTAAAGTTCCCAAAGTCACTCTCGGTAGTGGAGACGTTGTCCTTGGTCGGGGCGACGGGGTTCTCGATCGTGTAGGTCTTGGAGTAGGGGTTCTACGTCTCGCTGTTGCCGCCGTCGAATTCCTTCTAGTAGGCCTAGAAGAAGTCCGATTTGCCGAGCCGGATGGCTCTTCTTGCTCTCGCTTCTGTATCTCCAGCTCAATAGCTCGAGCCGTAGCATCCCTCAACTTTTCAAGTTTGCGCAGTCGTCGCTTTGATGCGCCGGGAGCATACTCAAACACAACTTCCAAGCAAGCCCACTTCAGGAACTCCCAAACCACAAGTGCTCCCAAAACCATCAATAGCGCCATGATCACTCCCGCTGCATCCCAGTCCAACTGTATGGTCCGGATAGGCTGCACCTCCACGTCGGTAGCGCTTGCTGTCCCAAGCATCAACATGCAGCAAACCATTGCCACCATAGCCTTTTTCTGAGCTTCGCCCGAAGTAGTGATCATCCGCGGCCCCGTCTCATCGTCAAACATCATCCACAGTCGGAGAAGGTCCTTCATTCGCTGGCTGGCCAAACTCTTCGTCAGCATGTCTGCTGGTTGGCGAATACCTGGCACATGCTGGGCCCTCATGACTCCGCCTGCCAAGGCTTCTTGCAGCCAACTTGCCTTTATCCTCAAATGTCGTGTTCTCCAACTGCCCGTTCCCGATGACAAGCAGAGTGCACTCATTGAGTCCGAACCAACCAGTTTGTCATCCACGTTCTCGGCGATGTCCAGCAACATGGACTCCACGCCCAGCATTGCTACACTTCCTTCTAGGATGGCGTTAAGTTCGGCTTCCGCTGTAGATAGTGCCGTAGTCGCCTGACGTGTGCTCCTCCAAAGCACCGGGGTTCCTCCGTAGGTGATCACCCACCCGGTCTGGCTTCGGCTGGATGATGGAGCGAAAGCCGCATCAGGAAACAGGATCAGTTGACTTGCACTCCACACCACCTTCAGGTAGTATCCACTCGTAAGACGCAAGTACTTGAGAATTTTTCTTGCCATTGCTATAACTCGGAACGGAGCCTTCGTAGTCAGCGATGACAACAGGCAGCAGGCGTAGCTGAGATCCGGTCGTGATCTCTGAGACAACCAGAGTAGTTCCCCAGTTACTTGTTGGGCGCTCTGGATAGAATCCGGGGTCGGTGGTATATCATCTGGCAAGACTTCATAGGTGGCGTCATCCTTGCTGAGTGGAATCTTGCTTCCCTCGGTTCCTTCTACTCCATGAGCCCTCAGTAGCTCGTCTATGTATCTCCTCTGTGAAATACACAAACTCCCTCCACGAATAGAGAGCTCCATTCCCAGGAACTTCACCTCACAGTCCTCAGACAGGATCGTGAGGTCCGAGGTTTCCCACTCCCTTTGCACCATTACTGCCAGCGCACGGATCAGCTCAATGGGTCCCATGATCAGGTAGTCGTCGACATAGATCAGAATAATCGCAACCAGTTTCCCGCCCCGATCACGCACCGACCACCAACTAGTAATCGTGCGTCCCCGCTTCATGATCAAGCCCGGCGGGGGCCTCATCTGCTCCATCCGGCGGTCTCGGTACCTTGACCAGAGGACTGGCGACTGCCGAAGCCCATACAGCGCTCTCACCAAAGCCCAAAGCTCCTGATGAGTTATCAGCTGTAGATCATGAAGAATTCGGGGAGGAGTTGCTATGATAACTGGATCATCTGGGCATTCTCCAAGGGGAGTGCGCAAAAAAGCAGTGACAATATCTATCACGCCAACTGACCACCCATTCCTTGTTGTTACCACCAGACCAGCCCTCACCGCCTCAGATGGTGCCGATTCTGTGTAGAGGGATTGCGCTTCGGCTGCAGCGAAGTTGCCGCATATCACTAAGCGAACCTTGCGTTTGAAGTAGGTGGCCGGTACCCCAAGCTGGGCCTTCGGATTTGGCTTTACAGTGAACACCAGTTTCATCGGTAGCCGTTGTGCACGAGGATCATTCAGCCATCGACGTCTTTCATCGGTGCCCACCTTCAAGCGCTTGATTGCCACCTCCACGCTGTTCATCTCCTTTAGGATGGCCTCCCTCCAGTACTCTATCGCCCTCATTGCTTCCCTGGGACATACTGTATGTGTGACCTCCAGAGGGGCTGTAAGCTCCTTCAAGAGCTCCTCTATCCCGTAGGTGTAGTTGACTTCCACTTTCATGGACTGCGGAACATTGACACCCACGTTGCCATAGGAGTTGCCCACCTTCACTTCCCCATCGTCTGTCTCGATGAACATCTCCCAGATTGCGTCCTTCGTCTGATCCTCCCACATAGGAACCTTTTGGTTGTCCTCCTCCTGATCACTTGGGCCAGGTACCTGTGCCTTGTTCAGGGTTGCCCTCTCCTCATCACCACTCATGAAGTACTCCGGCATCTGCGTCAAAGGGGGTTGGAAGCCACAGTCCTCCAACTTCGCAATCATGTCCGCCGAGAGCTTTCCCATGCACTGTGGTGTGTAGGCGATGAGAACTGTCCGCTCACCTTCCCAGGGTTGTACTTCATGTAGGCGCCGTGGTGAGAAACGTAGGGGCTGTGCATGCGACAAAGGTAGAAGTTGCCCATAGCGACATTTACCCTTGGCGTCGGTTTTCTCGCACACCTCGCCCTGTAACTTGTCGCCTGCTGCCAGCTCAACCCATAGCTCGCCTCCCCTATCGGGATGCCTTATCGGGATCACATAGTTCTCTGTCTTTTCATCATTGTTGGTGTCCTTGTGTTGTCCCCGATTTGAGCCCCTCGTCACCCACATTGACGTAAATGTTGCCTCTGGTAAGGTTTCCAACACCATTGCAGACAGGACGCGCGTCACCTCCGGGTACTCCTGGGTTCCCGTAAGCCATCCCACCGAACCTCCATGACGGAATACACCAAACTTCACGTCCACAAAGAAGTTCGACTGGGCCAACTCATCCANGACGCGCGTCACCTCCGGGTACTCCTGGGTTCCCGTAAGCCATCCCACCGAACCTCCATGACGGAATACACCAAACTTCACGTCCACAAAGAAGTTCGACTGGGCCAACTCATCCACTAATCTCACCGCCTCCTCGTAGCTCCACCTTTCCAAAAGCGCCTGCGCTCGTGCCGTGGCGTATTCGCCCAACTCCTCCTGGCTGAGGTTCACTCGCTTCATCTCAATGGACCCCATTGGTGTTTTCTTCACCAGCCTCCTTTTGGGTCGAGGTGGCTCTTGCACCACCAACTCCTCCTCGGGAGGTCCTGGGTCCACCAGGTTCGCTCGCACATTGAACGTATGCATGAACTTCTCCTTCTGCTCGTCCGTGGGCGCCACATACACGACGTGGCCCTTGTCCAACAGACTACTCAGGCCCATATATTACCCTTTCATCCATCTCGTCTCCATTGCCCGCTCGCGCCTCCGAGGTCCCGAGGAATCGAAAACCTTCTGCTTCACGACGACCGTAGCCCCATAAGGCGCAAGTAAGCTCGACTTCCAACCCAGTACTCTCGAGCGCTGAATAGCAGTCGCCGCCTCTATAGCTGTAGGCCACAGTTTGGTCGGAACTCTTGCGCTCATCATGAGCGTTCTCGCTTGNTTCCAACCCAGTACTCTCGAGCGCTGAATAGCAGTCGCCGCCTCTATAGCTGTAGGCCACAGTTTGGTCGGAACTCTTGCGCTCATCATGAGCGTTCTCGCTTGATCCTTCACCCAACGCACCGTGCTCTCAGCACGACCATTCCCTTGTGGTACTCCCGGTTCTGACCACGTCGCACGTATACCTTGATCTCGTAGCCATTGACGAATGTTGTGACTGAAGGTTTCCCCTTTATCTGCATGTAGACGGTACACTGGTAGCCCATGTGATTGTAGGTACAGCACAATGTCCTGTATCACTGCCTTCACCGCCATGGTCCCATTGTCCTTAAGAGCCCTGGCAAACAGCAACGACGTAGACTCCGGCGCCTCACAATCTTGTATGACTGCTCCTCCTGGACCTCCGCCCTGCTCATCAGGAGTTCTGTGATCGGGACCTGAATCTTCATCAGGTTCTGATGGAGCACACATAGAGTCCTCATAGTCCTGTCTCTGCCGCCTCGATGCTCCCAAGAATTCTGGATGACCCCTCCCAACGGCTTCAGGCTCTATCACGACTGGATCTGTGTCCTGATCTGCTTCATGTGGACCACCTTCTGGCTCAACGACTAAATCTAAAAACGGATCTTCGGGTGATGGTAGTAGAGAAGGTTCTGGAAGCTCTCCGTCATCTTGATCCGGACCTGCTGNCTTCATGTGGACCACCTTCTGGCTCAACGACTAAATCTAAAAACGGATCTTCGGGTGATGGTAGTAGAGAAGGTTCTGGAAGCTCTCCGTCATCTTGATCCGGACCTGCTGGTACTAGTAACTGACTGCATTGGCCCTCTGGTGATGGTAGTAGAGAAGGTTCTGGAAGCTCTCCGTCATCTTGATTCGGACCTGCTGGTACTAGTGACTGACTGCATTGGCCCTCTGGTGATGGTAGTAGAGAAGGTTCTGGANCTGGAAGCTCTCCGTCATCTTGATTCGGACCTGCTGGTACTAGTGACTGACTGCATTGGCCCTCTGGTGATGGTAGTAGAGAAGGTTCTGGAAGCTCTCGGTCATCTTGATCCGGCCTCGCTCTCTCCCTTCCCACTGCTCCCATTCCCTCGTCCTTTGGTGGCTCCTTGCCGCTATAGGACTTTACGAACTCCTTCGGTAGCGTAAACTTCGCAACGACCATGTAGCGTAGGCCCTTCCCTATGGTTCCCTTCGAAGTGGAGTCTAGTCCCGGTTTTATCGGCCCAGCGAGGTCTATTGTTAAGCAGAACTGGTCAGGGTATCGTACCCGAGCATGCCGCTTTCCCGTTCCTCGAGACATCACGCAAGTGATGCAATCACGTCTGTAGTCTGCGTGATTTGAACGCACATGCGCCTTCCATTGCTCGGGAGTGAATGCCATCATGCGCGGAGTCTCGCGC
>BGNK01001687.1:134155-153540 GCA_003297005.1 Symbiodinium sp. clade A Y106 | reverse complement strand
TGGCCCAAAAGATTTTGCATGGATTTTGCGCGCACTTTCGGGCGTTCTAAAAGCCAGCTCTGAGCCTTCTAGGCCGCGTTCTGGAGCGAGTTCCGGCCGGAGCGGAGGAGAAGGACTTATACCATCAACGAAACAGCCAGAGACTACACCACAACATAGCGCAGTTTTGAAACATGGATACAAGAGAGAGAATGGTTGGCCGTGGCAGAGCTCGTTATTGCCAGACCAGTCTCGGCTGGCGGGTTTCAGCAAGATTGGATGGGATGCCGTATGCATCAAGCGCAGCGTGTTTCCTAGACACAAGCAGAATCACTTAAGCCCCCGAGCAGCACCCCGCCCTGAACCATTCGCGGCATGAAGTATGGCCACCACTGGAAGAAAGATCCTCATCCTATTATGCAGTGTCACGGGTTGAGTACCTCGCGTGTTGCTGCATTTCATGGCCGCGGATGTCGTCGACTGCGGGCCGCCCTTGCGCAATGAGTTCTCCAGGTGCACAGTCTGGGTTGGGCAGGTCAGAGTCTCCGGCAAGCTTCGGATGGTACCGGCCGTTGGAACAAGATCACAAGTGTCACGCTCTGCAGCATCGTTCTTGTTTTGCGAGCAAGAGTGGCTGACGTGCTTTTCGCTTCCAGTCTTCAACACGCTGGCCTTAGCCCGAAAATCGGATCCCAAATGTGGCAGAAATCCTGTCCGGTAGCACGGCGACAGTGGCTGCTTCATTTGCAGCTGCAGCCAATCGGTGGGCGACTGCGACAGCGCTGACAGGCATGTGCTGTTGCTTTGATGACTGCGTGCTGTTGTTGCGGATTGTTGCACGGATTCGGTATTTGGTTGCATGCCAGAAAAGCGCACAGATGGGAGTGGAAGTCATGTGTTTTCTTGTGAGGAGCACGGATTCTGTCCGTGTTCCTCAAGAGCCAAATCCTGATCAACAGATACACCCAGGAAGCTCCAGGCTTGGCGAGGATTCTCATAAAGGCCTGGCGGTGGCGATTGCAGCTTGGCAAGAGCTGCGGGCTATCTCCAGCACGCACCGAGTGGCGCAGGAAGTGCCTGCGCTTCTTACTGAATGTAGATGGGCGCATTGACAGGACTTGCAGAGCAGTCTCGCATCGGTGGTGGAACACTCTGCTGGGTTCTTCTAACCGAAATCCCAGAAATCGCAGAAGTGCTGAGCCGAGGACCTTTCCTATGCCGAATTGCAAGCCCTCGTGGCCCGAGTTGCAGTCCATCTCGCGGTGGTAATGGAAGGCGAGGTGTAGGTCTGACTTCCGGTTGGAGCTTGGATGCCACTGGTAGCAGAATGCCATTGATGTTCGTGTCGATGAAGCTTTCGGCGAGTGTCGTCGCGCCGGTGCTGTCGTGAGTGCACATCAACCTAAACCCTACCGCCGGCTACCCTGAGGAGTTCCGCGTAACCGGAAGGAAGTGATGGTGACTCGCAGCAACGATCACATGCTTTGGATCGCCAAAGCAGGGTTTAGAGCATAGGTCTTGTGTTGATTCCTCCAATGTTAATGTCGGCGAAATGCAATGACTGATAGATTGTGTTCCTTGAGGGTCGCAGTGAGGTTTGCAGTTCTAGCATGTGTATATGGACGGTGCAACTCCAGATGCGAGACAGTCTCAAGTCGCTTCAAGACACGCGCAGGTCGAGCACGGATGTAGGAATCCAGGCTAGACCGGTAAGCTTGGATTCCGGCAAGCCTTTGCTTCTCGCATTGAGCCGCCTTTGGTGACGTTTCGCTTTGGTGCCGAGGTCGCCCTCTTCGTGGATGAGGCGGCTCCACTCGTGATCGCCATGCTGGCAGCACCTTCGGATGAAAGTCCGCGCACTTTTGCCTTCCTAAACCCCTACACTCCTAAACCCAAGAGTTGGCGGGGCCGAGCTGGCTTCTGCAATTCACATCCCAAGGAGTAACAGACAAATCTGGGAAGGAAGCCTTGAAAGCTACAGAGGAGCTTGAAGTTAGAGACTCACCACCTGCAGTGGTTATTTGCTGGCAAATTTGTTTTCGTAGAAGAGGAGATGAAAGAGTGGTGTAACTGCTGATGGGAAAAATCCTGCGCTGCTTAAGTACCATAGGCTATCGGAATTATTATATACTGCCGACGATGAATGTTGGAGGAGTTGGCTCATCAGCACAAGCGCGTGTGCTCGTATGCAACAGCATGATGAAATCCGATGAAGCCCAATGAAGCTTTACTCAACCCATGGCCCATGACACCCTGCAAACAATTCCCTATAAAACCTGTGAAGCCTTGTGCGCCAACCCTACACCCTTACCCTTAAGGGTTTCTTTGAGGGTTCCTTTATAGGGCCTTTAAGACGGGCCCAGATCCTCTGGGCTGGGCTCTGCTTTGTGCCGGTGGATCTGGCGGCCTGGCCCCCCGACCGCTGCGGCTACGCGCGGAGCTCAGGGCCCGGAGATCCGCCGCTGTCTGTTCTTGGGGCTCCTTTTGAGGGTTTAGGGTTTAGGGTTTCTCAAAATTATGGTCCCTTTTTAGGTCCTTATTATCATACGGCAGCTACTCTTTAGGGTACCCAAAAAGGGGCCTTGATTTTGACAACCACCCATAGCGCTGGAAACAGCTTCGGAAACCACTGCTGCACAGAGAGGCTCCCGATGGGAGGTCACACAGGACGAGCTCACTTCCAGGATGTCCCTGCTTGGGAGCTCCGGGTCGAAGCGGAGATTCCTTCTGTTTGGAGGTTGATTAAGTTGCTGATATCCAGAGATAGAGGCCTGGACCCCCAGCTCCCAAACCTCGAGCCCCCACCCACAAACACCCTGGAAACCAAGCCCTCACAGTGATACTAAATCCCAAAGTCCCAAACCGTAAACTCTCCGTGCTGGGACCGACGCCCACGCGGCTTCTCAGGTTCTTGATACTTGCGGAGTGGGTCTGGCCCTGGCTTCGGAGGCTTCTAGACTTCTTGGAGACATGAAAGGCTTTTTTCTGTCTGTCCTTTCTTAGAACTTACCACTGGTGCTGCTTACGGTGAGAATCGTTAGTGAGTGATTTTCTTCTTGGTGCCACTGGCAGTGTCCATATTGTACTCTCGCTATCGCTGGTCTGAGTACGTTTGCTGTCAGTCGTGTTATACTTTCATACGACGGTATCACGGCAAATACCACAGTGTCACATCAAGCTTCAAGTCGCTTTGGGGAGGACAAGACCACTTCCACTTTTCGCGACAGGTCGTTCCGGTTTTGCTTGGGTGTTGTGGTGCATTCTGTTCCGCACAGCCATCCGAAACATGCATCGCCCCGGCCTTTTGCAGGCTCATCGCGAGGCTGCCACGACACTTCTGCGAGCAGTTGAAGGAGACACCGGTCCGCAAAACCACTGCCGCTCTTTGCTCGCACTTTCCATTGAGCCGTACACTTTGACGCCCCGACTCACCTTAGAATCCCAGGATGGTGCAAGGCAAAGTTCAGCAGCTTGAACGGAGCACCAACTCGTGCTGGACGGTCCGAAGTGTCATGTTTTGTACTGAAGGCTGTCCCCTTGTGACACTGGAAGAAGCCCTCGCGACGTCCCGCCGCTGGCTCGGTCATGTGGCGTCGCCTCAAGATATTGATTTGCAGCCACCGTGCCATGTGCAGATATCATGAACCGGCTTGTTCGGTTGTTCTGCAAACCTTCAAATCCGGCAGAAGCCTGCTGAATGCTGCGGCATTTGACACGCTTGTGTCAAACTGCTGGAGACGAGGATCGGGAACCATGTAAATGTTGGGTTTGTTTGTGTGATCAAATCTAATTGTGAAAGCTCGTTTGAGTTTTTCTCGCACATGTCGAGAGGCTAGCAGTTCAAGTTCGCAGAAGCTTGCTGAGGTGTTGAGATTGGCGAACCACTGCTCCATGCGCCTGCAGACGCAGCATCGGAGGAGCCGCTTGCAGCAGCAGCTTCGTAAGTTCTGCTTTTCGCAGGCTGTCCGCTCAGTGCGATGTGCGGCAACCGGAACAATTGGTCCTCGCACATTTTCGCCGACCGTAACAGGGCCTCAAGGCTTCACTAAGGCAAATGTCGAGCCTCCAGTGATGTTCTGTTGCATTTCCGAGCATACGTCACGAGTTCATCAGGTTCGGTTCTTTGCAAGGCTGTCTGAAACGATGGGCATGCTGGGCAATGCGAGAGGACCTGGCCTATGCGATCTTCACTTCTGGCTCAACAGGTGGCTTGCCATCAAAATCCCGAGTGAGTGCTTCGCCTCGAACCCCCGCAGGCCTTCAGTTAGTGCCCTTTCCAGTTCATACGGCTAAACTTCCATGAATCTGGGGCCCTCTGTTGCGAGTCTTTTCCCTTTTTGTTCAAGTAAGGGCGGCCCAAGTGCGTTCTCTGCGAGTCGGCCCGGCTGCATTTGCGTGGAAAAAGGGACTTGGAGGCGAACAGCATTTTACGCCTCTATCGGGGTTTGGGCTTTAGCGTTTAGGGTGTAGGGCAGTTTAGGGTTTCGGGTAGTTTAAGGTTCAGGGTTCAGTGGCTTCAAGTTTGACTGGACTCTGGACAGGAGGCCATTTCCCTTCCTCTTCTTGTCCACAGCTAGGAGATCTCAGCCAGCGAGGTAAGTCGCCTCCACGTGGACCCAGAAAGCCCAATCAAGTTCCCAAGCTCATGGCCAGAAGCCCCATAACACTCGGGTTGCTTACATCGTACGGCATGGTACCCTAAACCCTAAACCGCATCAGCTCAATCTCCGGGCCAGGCACGGCGCGGCTTTGGCTTATGCCTGGGCCAAGGCCGAAGTGGAGGAGCTCGGGCCAGGCCAGGCGTGGGACGAAGTGAGAGCATTCGAGTACTGTCTCGGGTTTCAGTTTCGGTTCTTTGGGATTCATGCGCTTCGCCTGCATGCTGCGCAGCTGCGCAGGCAGCCGCCAGCTTCTGGGATCCCACTTCACCTTCGACCCGGCCCAAGGCTGCTGATCAGATGGGGGCCTCGGCAACAGCGACTTGCCAAAAGCTCCCCCCCCCGTCGCAGGTGACGTGTTTGGAGCCTTGACTTTGGGCGCGACGCTTCTGGCACTGCCCCGCTCGTGCTTTGGCAGAGAGGGGGCAGGCAGAGGTTCCACAAACTGGGACCTGCCTGGGCTTGGGCCGTCGACTTTGCAACTGAGGACGGTTTTGGGTGCCCTGCAGGATGCCCTTAGCAGCTCGGCCTGACGTCAGTTCGCGGAATCTGTCTGTTCGTCACTCCGGCTTTGCAAAATCCGAGGTTGGGATATCAGTCATGCCACGATGACGCCTACGCAGTGGTCGCTGAAGGCAGTTACTCGGTAGTACCGTCCGTTTAGCCGACAGCAGATGACCTCCAATGAGAAGCCCAGAACCCCAGAACCCTCAAACCCCAAGAGGGCCACCCTAAACCCTAAACCCCAAGCCCTAAGCCCGTGACCCTAACCCTAAACCCTAAACCCGAAACCTTAAACCCGAAACCCTAGACCCTAAACCCCCAAACCGCAAATCCGAAACCCTGATCTTTGGAGGCTCCCGGCCCACTGCCAAAGTTGCAGCACCTGCTCCTTGGCCTCGTTTTGCTTTGAAAGGGCTGTTGATTCGTTGATTCTATACAGTACTATACAGTCTATGTAGTATATATGATTATATTTATATATACACATAGCATACATAGTATATATATATATAATATAGTATAAACAGGATATATGCATCTTGTCGGGGGGGTTTGAAAAGGCCTCATGTGTAAGAGCTTCCACCGGCTTTCTGATCCTTAGAGGTATCCAAGGTCTGGAGCAGGGCCATGCCCCCTATGTTCTCCATACCCTCTCACAACTGTCTGGTGCTTAGTAGGGAATGGGGGAATGGATCCCTATAGTAGTCCCTCTATAATCCCCAATAATAACCCATTCCCCCATTCCCTACTAAGAGCCAGACAGACAAATCTTTGCATCAAATCCGATGTTCACCGAGACAGCTGTGTTTTGTCTTGTGATGTCAAGACTTCTTTCCGATCCTGAATCTGAGGACGCTGTGCGGGGAAACGATGCGCGCGGATCCTTTGCCATGAACCTTTTCTCCAGAGCTCCCAAGCTCTGTAACGCCATAGGCCGCCGTAGACATTCCCTACAGTAAGCCTTTCGCACGAGGGGCCTGGTTTACGCAAGTGTAGACTGAATATCAGGCTCTCCACCGCAGACCTGCTGTCGAGGGTCTGCAGCGTTGGTTCCAGCTGATGCCATGCAGTCGCAGTAAGGAGACGATCGAGACTTGGTCCCCGGTGCTGGCGCTGCGCAACATGTATGGTGTAGCTGGGACTGCAGGACGCAGCTTTCGAACACAAGGGTGCCCACTTCCGTCGTCTTGGGGTGTGACAGGGCTTCAGTCTACAGTGCACAGAATGCCGTGCTCGTCTTTGAATGTGAAGCACATTTGGACAAAGATGAAGAGCTTGCCGAGTTGTCATTTGTCACCGAGGTTACGGAGGCGACCGGCTTGCAGACCGCACATCGCACGGCCGTTGGGGACTCACCGCACCCCGGAAGCAGATCCCGCCTTCCTCCTCTCCTCCTCAACAACAACAAGACCTCCTCCCATGTGCCACCGCCCACCACTGCCGCTACCCCGTCCCATAGCCGNCCCCCCCCCCCCCCCCCCCCCCCCCCCCCCCCCCCCCCCCCC
This sequence comes from Symbiodinium sp. clade A Y106, assembly GCA_003297005.1. Lineage (NCBI taxonomy): Eukaryota > Dinophyceae > Suessiales > Symbiodiniaceae > Symbiodinium > Symbiodinium sp. clade A. Next base: position 146,894 of record BGNK01001687.1, on the reverse strand, counting down.
CCCCCCACCCCCCCCACTACCACCCCCCCCCCCCCCCCCAGCACCACCACCGCCGGCACCACCTCCAGCATTCGCGGTACCACTAGTCCTGCGGTGCTGTTGTTCATGTGGCTACTGCGCGAGGCGGAGTGACGAAAAGTCGGTTGTCAACCAAGGAAGCTTGTCGGTCGCGCTCTACCCGGCTATGTCGTGGCCCTTTCCGAGGACCCAGCGGTATCTTTTTTCGCCTGGTGGAATCCAAGATAGCCTCTCAACCTTGCGGCCTTGCGGCCCAGTCCTCGGCCCACACCTCTTGACCTGTCGCTGGAGGAGGGCGAGATCCTCCTGGCGGGTCGCGGCCTCGCGCGCGGATATCTGGCTCGCGAGGAGGCGCTGCAGCCCCAAGCCCTGAGCTCCGAAGACCCCAAACTCGAGCCTAAACGCTAAGCCCCAAATCCTAAACCCTTTTCCCTAAGCCTTAAACGCTAAACATTTAACGCTAAACATTTTTTGACAGAGACCATCGCAGGAGACACGAAAGCGCTTCGTGGACTTCCCCGCCCTGGCGAACGGTACGGAGGTCTGAGAATTTTCGAAGTAAACGAGCCACCAGAAGGCTTCCATGCGGGTTCTACAGGTTCTCGGAGGGCTCATAAGACTTCTGTACCAGGGGGTTGCCGGTGATTCTGCGGTTACTCATCAAGCTCCACTGAGCCTACTGGCTTGGGTTTCGACTTTGGAGCAGCAGAATTTTGAAGGGTGAGAGCACTTTCGAGGGCCGTGCCCGAAAGTTGTAAGAAGGGTGCGAGCGCTTTCGAGGTCGTGCCCGAAAGTTGTAAAAAGGGTGCGTGGCTTTCGAGGTCGTGCCAGGAAGTTGTAAAAAGGAGAGCGCTTTCGAGGTCGTGCTCGAAAGTTGCAAAAGGGTGAAAACGCTTTCGAGGTCGTGCCCGAAAGTTGTAAAAAGGGTGAAAGCGCTTTCGAGGTCGTGCCCGACAGTTGTAATATGGGTGAGAGCCCGTTCGAGGTCGTGCCCGAAAGTTGTTGTGCAAGGGGTGAGAGCGCATTCGAGGCCGGTGCCCGAAAGTTGTAAAGCCTTTTCCCTTGACCCAGAGCTTTGGAATCCTTACTCATAAAACCCTCCACCGGCCAAGGGGGTCCCTGAGACATAAACCCAAAACCCTCAACCCTAAATCCGAAACCTTCAACCGCTAACCCCTAACCCTCAACCCGAAGCCCAAAGCTCTTCAACCCTCAACCTTCCTGCACCCTCCTCCACCCTCCTCCACCCTCCTCAACCCTCCTCAACAACTCTAAACTCTCAACCCACAACACCTCAACTCAAGGTGGCCCCAAAGGCCTACTGCACCGGCGACCTGGGTTTCATGGGCCCTCAGGGCTTGGTGCTGAAGGGGCGCCGAGACCACCAGGCGCTCAAAATGTGCCTGCCTTTGCCATTTTAAGAAAGCGCCTAGGGCCTAGATCGAACATAATACAATCGAGTATAGTATAACGTAGTTGAAGATATGATATGGTATGGTATGGTATGATGTTGTATGATATGATATGATATGATGTAACATAATATGGTATACTGAAAATCTTCTGAAAGGTGAAGATCTCCGGAGTTCGCATCGAGCTTTCCGAGGCACAGTTGTTGGTGACCCTGTTCGAGATGTTGAGCTGCAGTCCGCCGTAGCCCCCAGAGGCGAATCTTCAGTGCAGTGATGTGACCACAACTCCACGGCTGGGGATCGGCGGTTCCTTCTTGCCCAGTGCTCATCAAGACCCCATGATTCAAGCAGCTTACAATTCCCAGAGCAACCTTCCCGGAGGTTGAGCTGGCCATTTCAGCTGCCGGGCTCAGCTCGGCCTGCGCGGTGGTTGTGGCTGAGGGTGCGCTTGTCGCCCACGTTGTGCCATGGCTTTCCACATGCCAGCCGTGCAAACGCCGCCGTGCCTCTGTTTTCCGCGTCTCCTTCTCTATCTCTCCGTCTCTTTGTGACTCTCTGATTCTTCACCTGTCTCATCCATCATCCACCTGTAAGTTTTGGATTACATGTTTGGGACTGCTCACTTATCTTCTCTCGGGCTGAGTCGTACCCGATGGCTTCTCCCCAGGCGATCGGCGACCAGACCTTGGATTGGATCCTCCGTGCAGCCTTGGAGGCTTGGCAAGCTCTTTCGGCAGTGGTACGTACACATACACAACATCGACCTGTCCGTCTGTCCGTCTGTCCGTCCGTCTGTCTGTCCGTCACGCTGTCTGCATGTCTGTCTGTCTGTCTCGCGGTCCGTACGCATATCACATATCTGTGTGGTAGAGTGTCTTAGATCGCCGTCAGTAGGAGCCGAGAAACTATCAGGCAACGAAAAAGAGGGTCAATCATTACCACTATATACTATTCTATACCACTATTATTACTATTGCCACCACTATTCTATACTCTTTGCTTTCGGCCGCCTTCAGAAGCAGTGGTGGATTTCCGACCGAGGGTACGACCAAGAAATCGCATTGTCCTTCTTTCCCTCCCATCCGACTGCATCGCCGGGCCCAAAGCCCTAAACCCCTCAGTTGCCGTGGCTTCTGTCCCCCGACTCCTGGGGACAGAGAAGGACACACGGCTCCTAGAAGCCTTGAAACCACACACCGTGTCCTTGGTGCAGCTCTCCCGGCTTTCGGCTGTTTGGGGCTTTCGGCAGGCTCTGCTCTGGCGCGGTGGAACCGCTGTTTGTCGAGCCGAGTGCTTGTCTCTCGCTGTGCTGGATCTTGCAGTGGTGTGCCTATCGTCATCTATCGTCCCGTCTCTTTGGCTCTTTATGTCAGTGTTTGTGAGTCTCGCCGGAAGCGGATGCTTCGAGTGCCACTTTATATTGTTTCAGCGCGTGTGCTACTCCTGTCCGGGAAGGCATGTGCAGCCGCTCGCCTGCCCAAGGAGGCGTGGCCACACAGAGCACTGCGCGATTGACGGGATCTGCAAACGGCTTGTCGGTGTTAGAATCTGGTGTCCCCACCCTGGCGCTTTGTCACCGGGCGGAGTCAACACAGCGCGACATAACTCTGGAAGGTGGTGCCGCACCATTTCCAGCGGCACGAGAAGCTGCCACTTGCCGCCGGTGGAAAAGTGGACCGGCAGGCGGCGGGCAACCCAGAAATCCCAAACCCTGAAGGGATGTGCAAAGCAGGAACTGCACATGGGTGGTTGTCAAAATTAAGGTCCCTTTTTGGGTACCCTAAATAATAGGTGCCGTATTATAATAAGGACCCAAAAAGGGACCATAATTTTGACAACTACCCACATCTTAAATCCTCAACTCCTGCAGGCCTTGGAAGCACTGGGCCTTGGCTCGGACGGCGCTGCACCTGGCGGTGCCACGGCCACGGCTCTTGAGGACAGGATTTGGGCTAACCACAACTAGCAGCTAGCTGGGTCCGGTTTTTCGGAGCTGGGGGGAGGTTTCAGATTTGAGGCAAAGGTGCGACTTCTATGCTCGGGGGCCCGGGGGCTGGTGCTCAATCTGTCTTCATTTTCCCAAGCTCCCAAGCTCTGAAGCTCGTGATCTCATTGCCCTTATGACCAGACCATACTGTACTACAGTACATTATAAATAATTATAATCGACTCTATCTAGACTATTCTATGCTGTAAGTCTGAAAGAGTCTGAAACCACCAAAAACCTGAGCCACTCTGAGCCGTTTCTGTATGTTTCGGAGGCCGCCGTTGCCAGGGCCTGGGCCTCTGCCTTGCGACGACCAGAGGAGCAGCTGGGTGCCTCGGCCGCCGCCGCGGTACCGCGTTTCGGGTTTCGGGTTCAGGGTTCAGGGTTTCGGGTTTCGGGTTCAGGGTTTAGGGTTTCGGGCTTCGGGGTTTGGCTTCAGGGTTTCTGGTTTCGGGTTCAGGGTTTAGGGTTTCGGGTTCAGGGTTTTGGGTTGATCTGCGAGATGCTGCGAGTGTGCTCCAAACAGGAGTGCTGGTCAACACTTGGACGGTGATCCGCATTTGAGCTCTGTTTCGTTTTCGCAAAGCAGAGACTCTGGCAGCAGAGACTCTGGCAACCGTGCTTTTGAGAGTTCTGCTGTCCCCCTTTGAGTCGCCCGTATACGGTTCCTTGCAAATCGAGGCCGTGGCTCCAATTTTTTGTGGCTCGGCGGCGACAGCCTTGCTGCGCTGCGAGCTTGCCGCAGCCTGCGGGAGGCTTCCAAGCGGCATGGGGCGGCGTGTTAGTTGGCTTTATGTTTAGGTTTTTAGGGTTTCGGGTTAAGGGTTTAGGGTCTGATGTGAGCACTTTCAGGAAGTGCGTTCCCCCACCGACGCGGTCGAGCTGCGGGACCTGGACGTCCAACAGGACAGAGCTGACCTTAGTTTTGGCGTCCTCTGCAAGGGCTGCATGTTTCGACACTTCATTCGGTGCTTAACCCCCCAAACTTCTCCAAGGGCATTAGGGCATGAGGGCACGTTTACAAAGGAACCCCGAAATTTCGAAGCCTCAATCCCTTGCAACAAGCTTATGAGTTCGAGAGCTATCTTATTAACCCCTACAGCCTCCTTTTTGAATCCCCAGCCCTGCGCCCCAAGCCTTCAAACCTAAATCGCCCTAAACCCCGAAACCCGAATAGCCCAAAAACCCCCTAAACGCCCCAACCGAAATGTCCTCTTTCGGAGGAGCAAAAGGGCGAGGCCGGATTGCTCGTGGAGGCGGAAGCACCACCAGGCGGGCCCAGTCCGCGCCCAGTCCGAAAACACCGGACGGACGCACAGAAGAAGCCACCAAGCACAGCAAAGAGGGAAGTCCAGATACGGTTTAGGGTTTAGGGTTTAGGGACCCTAAACCCTAAACCCAAAACCCTCCTGACCCTATAAGCAAAGGGCAATCCTAGAGCCGCAGAGCCTCGGCCCACCTCGGCAGGAGCTCTTTGCGTGCTCAGCGCCGCCTTGGGGCCTTTAGCGCCTTGCGAGCTGATGGCAAGGCCTGGCGCTCCCAGAGCCACGAAGGACTTCAAGGTTTAGGGGCCCTTTAAGGGTACTGGAGGCTTCTACAAGCTCCCTTTTTAGAGGATTATGGGGTTGGGGTTTAGGGGGTTCAGGGTTTTGGGGTGCTCGGGGTCCCGTCAATCTTCGGCTCCCTTCTTGAGGCAATGTCTCAAGCTACGGGTGTCTGTTTACATTCGGGATCTTGCTACACATCTCACAAGAACTGACTTGAAAGCTCCCAGGCCAATGCTCCAGCAGTACGCGGCCTTTCTGGAGGAGCAGGGCCTTGAGCCCAAAGGCGGGGCTTCCCATGAACCCCTCCAAAACCCACCCAAAACCACCCCAAAAAACCCCATGACAAACCCCCCAGGCCTCCCAGGAGCCCCATAATCCCGAGTCCCCAAACCCCACTTGGAGGTTCTTCGGGGGTAGTTCTAAGTAGGGTTATAAGTCCCCTAATATGGGTTGTAAGTGTAGTTCCCCTACTTATAACCCTGCTTATAACTACCCCCGAAGAACCTCCAAGTAACCCCGAGTCCCCAAGCCCCAAGAAGCCCAGAGCCCCGAGCCCAGCGTGGCATCGTTGGCTCAGGTCCAAAGGGGCCTCTGCCTGGCTACGCCGCCAACAGGGCGGCGGAGGGCGCAGGCACTCAAACAAAAAGAGAGATGAGAGCGTTGTGAGGCTGAGGGTTTACCCATAGGCCCCAATGTAGTTCCTTTTTGGGCTTCATATTTAGAATTCTATATACAAGGTAATCCCAAAAAGGAACTACTTTGGGGCCTATGGGTAGGTTTGAGGGTTTGAGGTTGATGAGAGTTCAAAGGTCTGCGGCCTAGGCTTGCGGCGGGCTTTTTCTTCAGGGAACGAAGGCTAGAAGTCCAACCGACCCTGTGCATCTTCTATGCAAGCTCCATGTGAGCCTCCGCAACAAGGACCATAGCCACCAACTCACGTATGAGCAGTGTGCTTTCAGCAGTCCTAGAGACCTACAGCTGTGTGATGGGGGAGGGGTGGAAGTTTTGGACCCTAAACCCTAAACCCTAAACCCTAAACCGTGCGGTCTTGTAGATTCACGAGATTTTTTTTAGCAACACGGCGGCCTTTAGTCGAAGTAGAGTCTTGCCAAGAGAGGGCTCTGTGCAGAACCCCCGGTACCAGGCACAGAAGATTCGGCATCTGCCAAGACGGCAGGTGCCGTCGAAACAGGCGCATGCGAAGCAGTTGTGTTCTGATTCCAGCCGGGAGATGCCTTCGGACTGCGTTTGAAGAAGACTCCTGTTACGTTATTACATGTTTTGTTATGTAATGTCAAGTTGTTACAATAGATGATTATGCTTTTTTTGTATATTATCACGCCAAGGCGGGCTTGGGTCTCCCGGTACCTGATAGCCTGAAGCCTGGAGGTGCAGGCAGCTCGGCGGAATTGGCGCTGGCTGCTGGCGCACGTGCCCGGGCTGAACCGCCCACTCCCTTGAAATCCAGCGATTCCAACGTATCCCAAGTATCTAAGTATTTCTTCCTTAAGCCATATTTTCCTCCCTCAAACCATATCATGTTAAGGATCCTAAAACTTGCATGCTCGCTGATGGCAGGGTTTCGGGACCTCTGAGAAGTCGCATCCGAGGTGAGGGACGGGAGGAGGTGGTGAAGGCACTCCTCCAGGCCTCGCAGGCTTTATTCAATTCAGGGTTTAGGGTTTGGTTAGGGTCAAGAGATTCGAGATTCTTCTGGACCCGCAGACGGCAGACCCGGAAAGGAAGCCAAGAATTGTGTAACCCATGCATCTACATGCTAAAAATTTCTTGAGACTCTTCCGAGCAGTGCCTCGACCCATGCACAAAGGGCGAAACCTCATATTTTTAAATACAGGGGTTGAAGCAGTTCGAATTGGGTTTACGGCTATCTTATACTACCATACGGGGCTACACGGGGGTGCGGTAAGACGGGAAGCAGACTGCATGGAAAACCAGGGTGGGGCGACTCGACCGTGTATGGCGACGTGGTTGTAATCTTCTCAGCCTTCCTCGGCCCCCCATCCCGGAAGTCTTACCCGTCCATGCCGGTCCTTGCAGGATGTGGGACGGTAGCACGTCTCACTTGATATGATCATGTGTGTGGCAGGTTCATACATGTTCATGCTTTGCCGACTCTCGATATGACGCCTCATCAAAGAGACAGGTGGGAACATCGCCCAATGGCAGCGCGCGGGGAACGCCACCCAGGTGCCCTGCGGGAACGCACCACTGGCTTCGGGAGTCCTTCTGCTTGACTTTCTAGCCATTAGAGCTCTAGAGCTCTTTTGCTAGGAAGTGTTGCCCTGTCGTGTTCCTGAGCTGCCACCAAGACGTTTTGTGTGCAGGGGTCACACGCCTCTGCATGCTGCCTGCGCTGCAGGGCATGCAGGCTGGGACAGAAGTGATTTAAGGGTCCTTGACATAGCATGCTGGTGAAAGGTTGGGCGCAGCTGATCTCATTCCCCCGACCTCTACTTGGAGTCCCCTCATATGGGTTATAAGTATAGTTGCCCTACTCAGAATCCTACTTTTAACTACCCCTGAACTTCCAAGTAGTGGATGTACATCCAATGCCACGAACCGGACATCTGAGTCTGATCTATCCAGGACGTCTCAAGCACAGAAACCCTAGAATCCTAAACCCTTAACCCTGAACCCAAAAACCCTTAGCCCTAAACCCTAAGTCCTTCAGAGTTACAGGTGCATGCATCACAAGATGCAGACCACGGCCGGAGAAAGGGGCCACTGCACTTAAAAAAAACACCTATGACGCAGAGTCCCCGACCCCTCGCAAGGCATCGTGAGGATCCTCCTGGAGGCTCGAGCGAATCTCCGCGCCATGACCGAGGCCAGAAGCTCCAAACCAGACTAAAACTAGCAACAGATATACGACTAATCACAACACTAATCACAATAATGGCAACATAGCAAAAAGAGTGATAATAGTAATAATAGTAATACTAGCAATAATAGTAATAATAGCAATAATAGTGACAATAGTGATAATAGGAATAGCAATAAAACCCTCAAGGGTCGCGGCGTTTCCCCACGGATGCCTCGCTCAGAGGCGCGGACGACCCCGGCACACCTGGCAGCGGCCCAGGGGGCGCCTTGGCCGCACCGACGCTTCGCTGCTTCGCTGAGCCGAAAGTGGCCGAGAGGATGCCAGCATCCTGGCCCTGCTCCTGGCTCCGGAGGGCGCCGAGGTCGGGAGCGGCGAGGGGAGCGGCGAGGGGAGCAGAGGGCAGCGGTTGCAGTGCTGCCTTTTCTGCAGGGCGTGGCCACCTGGGCACGAGATGCAGATCAGCCACATGGCTCAAGACAGCCGACATAGGAAGCGGTCACAGAGCTGCGCAGAGTTTCTTAAGCCGCAGGTATGCGGCAGAGGGACGCCTCGTGCCCGGCAGCCCCTGCTTTCAGTCAGTTCACTCTGAGGCAGACTATCCTCCACCTGGCTGCGAGGCGCACCGTCCCAAGCCGGGTCGATTCCGACGACCGCCAAGCAGCACCACTTGGTAGCAGGTCGCATTTAGCTTCGCGACACCCTGCCTAGCTTGCAATCTCGACGGCTACTTGATGCTACTTGTGGGTTCTTGGTCGAATTGAAAAGAAGAGCTTGGAGGTTCATGGGTATTTATAAGTAGGGTTATAAGTGGGGTAACTATGCTTATAACCCATATTGAGGGACTTATAGCCCTACTTATAACTACCCCTGAACCTCCAAGAGCTCTCTGCCCTGCGCCTCGGAAGGTCAGGGGAGGGGAAGGCCGTGGAGGCTGTGCTCGGGAAGGTGAAGGCCAGGTCCGGTCCCCTTGCAGAGGGCTTGGGGCGCTTGGGGCTTCGCAGGATACCGACAGCTCTGACACGAAAGGGGGGTTTCTCAAAGATCGTCGATCTAAATCTTCGTTGGAAATCTCACAAACTTTGAGGTCTACATTGGGGTGATGCATGACGGAATCATAGTATGTTTCAGTATACTCTAGTATATCATAATATATTCTAGTATATTACAGTATGCTACAGTATGTTGCAGTATATTCTACAGTATCTTGTAGTCTTTGTTTAGGTGCGCGGACTGCGCCTGGGCCAGGGCCTCCGAGGCAAAGACGGTGGCCTCGAGGCCAAGGACCGCTGGAGCAGGCCCGGACAAAACCTGGAATGACCTGCTAGGAGGTTCTTCGGGGGGGTAGTTATAATATAAGTAGGTAGGTTATAAGGGTTCCTTTAAGGGCCCCTTTAAAGGGATCTATAGGGATTCTATAAGGGTCTAGGGTCTGGGGTCTACTTGGAGGTTCTTCGGGGGTAGTTATAAGTAGGGTTAGAAGTCCCTGAATATGGATTATAAGTATAGTTGCCCTACTTATCACCCTACTTATAACTACCCATGAACCTCCAAGTGGGCCTGAATCTTTTCCCCTCTCTCTTTCAGGGCACCGTCTCATGAGTCTAATGTGGGTGGGACTTCTGGGATGTTGAAGGTAGCTTCGTTTTGCAGGTGATGAAGACGCCATGATGCGGAAGAGGGTGTTTTGCAACGTGCAGGACAGCTCTCCAGTGGGCTGTGGCAAACGGCCACGAGGAGGCAGCAGAAGCTCGGAAGAATTTGGTAAAGAAAGCAGTTCTTCTCTCGCGCTTCGTAATCGTCCGGAGACCACAGACAGTACGTCCATGGGATGCATCCTATTTCTATTTGCGATATGACCGGAGTGGCATGCTGGTCGACTGACATTCACAACAAGCAAGTCAGTGAAAGTCAGTCGCAATACTATGCATACATAAACCACAGCGGCAAGAAGCAGCTAGCTCCATGGTGATGATGCTCTCATTCGTATTGTAGTTGCAATGTTATCATGTTTCTGCAGTTGTGAGTAGCAGTATCTTTGCCATCAGGAAGGGAGGAGGGTGGAGGGAGCACGGAGGAAGGAGGAGGAGGAGGGAAAACAACAACAACAACAACAACAACTTGTCGTGCAGAACACGTGTGTTCGTAGTGACAAGCGTAGCGAGAACTTTCTCTCGAGGTTTGAAGTGCCTGACACTATGGGGGGCGCCGGCGGCAGTGGCAGTTCGGAGCCACAGGTCGCGCCAACAGCCCAGGCCAAGCCAGGGGCCCCGGCCGCCAAGGACCCGACGACAGGGCCGCCTCCCACCTTGAGGACACCGAAGGAGATGTCCTCCCAGGCCAATAAGGCCGACCCTCCGCCCTTCATCCCGCCGATCAGCAAGAAGAAAGGAAAAGGGAAAGGCCCAGATGGTGGCCCCCCGGTCGCAACGCCGAAGCCGAAGGCCTTGCCGCCGCCAGGGAAGCAGGTCGCGGTGAAGGCCACACCCGACCAAGTGCGAGCACTGTTCGCAGGGGAGATGCAGCCTCAAACCGCCGAGGACGCCATCGGCCTCTTGCGGGCGACGGACGCGGCGACTAGACCTCAGGCCCACCAGGTCGCCATCGTGGACCTTGACACTATGGACGACGACCTGGACGACGACCCTCCTCTTCCTCCTCCTCCCGGCCTTCCTCCGAGTTCGCCTTCTCCGCCGAGCAAGCCGATGCCAAGCGTCCCGAAGCAGCAGGTGGACCAGCCACCGAAAGCCAGCTTTCCGCCGGTCGCGAAGGAGAAGGCTGCAGCGGTCCAGGGCGCCCCACCCGACGACGGTTCGCAGCAGCAAGAAGGGACTCAGGCGGCAGCGAGTTCCAGTTCGTCGGTGGCTACAGGGTCGAGGTCGCGGAGAAGTCGTTCGGGACCAAGGCCTGCCGTCGACTTCCCGGACTTGCAGGCCGCGATGGCTTACGGGCCGCCCGGGCCGATCATGGCGACCCAGTTCGCACCGGTGGGCTTGCCGGCACCCTGGCCGAACGCCGACGTGGACACAGGTGTGGTCTTTCGAGATGAGCCCCCTCCTTACACAGATGTGACTTCGATCTGTGCAGTTCGCTGTCCTAGTTGTTGACTTAGGGCGTGCCCGAGGGTGAACCGCCCCGGCTATCGTAAGCCACACGAACACCACATGTGTTCGCAGTGTCACGAGAACGCTAAGCGCCTCGACTCTCGGAGGACCTAAGGTCGCCANATCGTAAGCCACACGAACACCACATGTGTTCGCAGTGTCACGAGAACGCTAAGCGCCTCGACTCTCGGAGGACCTAAGGTCGCCAGGGTCAAAGCTGCCGCGGCCCCAGCCTTAGAGTGAGTGCCAGTTCGTACACCAGTCAGCTAGTTTCGTGTAGGCCGGGGCTACTCCTTTTGCAGCTTTTGTTCGCGCCTTCGGGCATCCCGACCTTCGGGCAGATCTGGCAAGCTGTTCGCAGCAAAACTTAGTTCCGGTGGTGCCCGCAGTTCGCAGTATAGGCAGACATGTCGGGCAGGTCATGCAAGGTATGAGGCAGACAGTCTAGATCGGGAAGGTCGTGCAAGGTTCCAGGCAGGCAGTCTTGTTCGCGAGTGCCGGTGAGAGTTCGCTCTGGAAGGTCGTGCAAGGTCTTAGGCCGACAGTCTCTCTTGTTGCAGGCTCTAGGCAGTCAGTTTCGTGTGTCGCGCCTCGGATCGCAGTTCGCAGACACGTCCGGAAGGTCATGCAAGGTCGCAGGCAGCTTTCGAGTCGCTTGCCGCGTTGCGTTCGTGTCCCGTTCGCGTGTTCGGGTCGTTCCTTCCCCCCCCCCTGCTTCGCTATTTCGGGTCCGCTCGTGTGGGGGGTCGGGCGGGGACGCGTCGCTCGGTTCTCGGGCGTCGGGACGCGCAGGCGCACATCGAACCTCTCGGTCGGACAGGTAGTTGCGAACGGTTCTTGCTGATTTTCGCTGCCGCGAGCGAGTCGTCTCTAGGCCTCAGGCCTCAGGTTTCAAGTGATAGCGATGCATCACATACCGTGCCCTCATGATCGATCCTCGTTCGCGAGCCTGGTGCATATTNGATTTTCGCTGCCGCGAGCGAGTCGTCTCTAGGCCTCAGGCCTCAGGTTTCAAGTGATAGCGATGCATCACATACCGTGCCCTCATGATCGATCCTCGTTCGCGAGCCTGGTGCATATTGTGGGGAGTTTGCAGCTGCACAGCTCTGTGGAACCTCTTAGGGCTAACGGAGTTCGCTCGGCCATACAGCTTGAGAACACACCGAAACATCAGCTACGGCTGTGGATCGGGGACCCGGCCATTGACCGTCTCTTTAATAGGTCGGTGGTTCGGGCACAGAGTAGAGCCGAAGCACCGGTCGTGCACCCATACCAGAGAGGTTCTCGACAGGCTGCGGCCGCAGTACAAGGAGAAGGGGCCCTCGCCAAAGCAGACGAGGCCTTCCAAGAAGACAAGTTCGCAAAGNTCTCGACAGGCTGCGGCCGCAGTACAAGGAGAAGGGGCCCTCGCCAAAGCAGACGAGGCCTTCCAAGAAGACAAGTTCGCAAAGAGTTCTCGGGGACCGAGAGAGTCGCGATGGAAACTCTGGTGCTCCCTCGCGGAACAGAGGAACCTTCCGCCTCTGCCGGTTACGGTCGACCGGATCGGGCCTGTCAGGGAACACGGTCCGCGGGACTGTTGCCTTGTTTGTCGGAGTCCTCGTCGGAAGTGTCTACAGTCACATGGGGCGCGATCCTCGTGACAGTTGATGGCTTCGGCTTTGGCACCCTCACGGGAGAGTCGTGCCTGAAAAATGTGCACTGTCACACGGATCGGCCGTCTTGGGACGCGATCCTCGTGACAGTTGTCGCTTTTGGAGGTATCATGTGGGAAAAGTGTGCACAGTCACACAGTTTCGGCTTGGGGAGGGTGGGGGCGGGGATACCAT